>JAHHFK020004378.1:0-15608 GCA_024533555.2 Aedes koreicus | reverse complement strand
TATATCGTCTGCAAAACCTACAACCTCGATACCTTTTTCTAAGCTTCTTAGAAGATCGTCTACAACTAAGGTCCACATTAGTGGTGAGAGGACTCCTCCTTGGGGACAACCTTTCGTTGCCCGTACAGTAATAGACGAACTTCCTAGCTCTGAAGTGATTTCTCTTTTTGCAAGCATGGTGTGTACCCAGTTGATTATGTTCATGTCAAAGTTTCTTTTCTTCATGGCACGAGCCATAGACGAATAGGAAGCGTTGTCGAAAGCTCTTTCAATATCTAAGAATGGACAAATTGATATTTCTTTTTACCGAACTCGGTACCTGGCTGCTCTCTTTCAATCTCGTGGGCATCTTGTATTCTCTAGATTTTGCTCTACCTGTTCTAACCATCTTGCTCGTTTTCCCCCTTCTTTTTTCTTCTTCTTGCCCCTCCGGTGCCAACCGGATTTCCATCGAATATAATTCATGCAGGACAGTTTTCCGGCATTCTCATAACATGTCATGCCCAGTGTATTTGTCCAGATTTGACCACCTTACGAATACTGGGCTTGTCATCGAGTTGTGCGAGCTTATGTTTCATCCTCCGCCACCAGACTTCGTTATGCTGCACTCCGCCAAAGAAGGCACGACTTCCAAGATAATCTCCGGATCTCACAGCTGTTATCATTGACCGCAGTAACCAGTGAGCCGAGATAGACAAATCGTTGACTACCTCGAATTCATCGCCGTCGATCGTTACACTGCTGCCTAGTCAGGCTCTGTCTTGTTCGTTTTGGACTTATTGATCTTCAACCCAACTGCTTTCCGCTTAAGTCTGCTATACCGCTCTGCCAACGCCTCAAATGTTCTGGCGACAATGTCCATGTCATCGGCAAAGCAGATAAATAAACTGGATCTGTTAAGAATCGTGCCCCGCGTGTTGAATGCTACTCGTCTCATAACACCTTCAAGAGCAATGTTGGACCCAGGCAAGAGGTTCCATCACCTTGATGAAGCCCCCTCCGGATTTCGAATGAACCCGATAATCCAGAGGACTGAAGAAAGCGTTAGTTCTTGAAGCCTGCCGCTTGTGATGTGGCGCTAGTGGCGATTTTAACATTTAAAGCTCTGTTCACAATGGATTATATTTCTTTACAATATTTCTTCTACCAAACTACTAGTATCATTAATTTAGATAAAACATTATACTACCTGGTTGATAAATAATGAAAAAATACTATCGTTGAGATAACCACTGCATTAAATACAACACGGAAGTTCTGATGGTACCCGTTCAACCTTTATCGGTGAATCGAACAACAACTCGTCAGGAAATTTGTGATTCTTCTTCTTTGGAGAATCGCTAGAGCGATCCTTCCTTTCGCCAGTAGAACGAGTTGCTCTGTAATCCTCCAATCGAATCTTCTTCTTCTCCTCTTCTGGGTGGTGATGCTGATCGTTTCCGTTCCAGTCGCTGCTCCTCTTGCTGTGGAAATGATCCTCCTGAAGAACGCCTCTTTTCACCAGTAGATTGAATCTCTTTCGGTCGGCTTTCTGTTGGAGATAATCGCTTTCGTTCCAGTCGCTGCTCCTCCTGCTGTTGACACTGATCGTCCTGAATGTACCGCCCTTTCACCAGAAGATTGAGCTCCTTTGCAATCCTTGAAGCTAATCTTCTTCGGTCGGCTTCCTGTTGGGGACAATTGCTTGCGTTCCAGTCGCTGCTCCTCTTGCCGTGGAAATGATCGTCCTGGATGTACGGCCCTTTCATCAGAAGATTGAGCTTCTCTGCAATCCTTGAAGCTAATCTTTTTCGGTCGGCTTTCTGTTGGGGACAATTCTTTCGTTCCACTTGCTGCTCTTCTTGCCGTTGAATTGATCCTCCTGAATACGCCTTCTTTTCCTTAGTAGAGTAAGTTCCTCCACCATCATCAAATCGAATCTTCGATGGCTGGCTTCTTGTTGGTGATGCTGGTCGCCGTCGCTCCACTCGCTGCTCGTCCTGCCGTGGAAATGATCCTCCTTTCTTAATGAACGTCCGGAACTTGTTCGCCACCAAATTTGTTTGTTGATGAAACTGTAGCACCACATCCAGCGTTGGAAGACACACTTGACACACAAAATTGGGAAATCCTTGATCGTTTTGGTGAAATAAAACCAGAAGATCTTTTATGCGAAGATCGTTTCTAGTCTGGAGATCGATGAGTTGATTCTCTTGCAAACAGAATCGGCACACTTTTGCTTTTCGCAATTCCTTGATCCGCAATAGACAGTCCATGTTGATCGTAGTAAAACTTTCGGAAAACTGGGTGAATGAGCTTTTTCGCATCGAACTTAAATACCACCCGGAGGTATATACAGTGGAGCTTCTACATTCTGTCTTCTAGAGGTCTGAAAACAACTGGGGTAATGGAATGTAATGTCAGCCTAGATCCTTCATTCGGCCTATGTTTCAAAAATGTCATAAGCCCGGCGATAATCGGCAAATTCACGTTGGCATCATGATGATCGATTTTGAAGCATTTGAGACATTGTTCATCAATTTGAAGTTATATATCTGAGTGACATTTTCGATTTCCTTAGCTTTTGAGCCACTATGGTTTCACCGGTTAAGCTGAACAAATCAATCTTCATAATCTTTAAACGACCAAATTGTCTTCATAATCTTTAAACGACTTAAATTTGGCCAAATTAAAACGACATGCTTGGTGATTTTGGATGTAGAGAAAATTATCACACGATATAAATGAACTATTCACATAGAGACATCACCACCGATTTCACAAGAAAGCTCCATTTTGGGGACACATTTTTTCCAATGTTCCCAAACATGGTCAAATGTAGTTATTACATAGTAAAATGTTATTATTGATAAAGTTTTCAAAGGAAATGTATAATAACAAGTATGTGGTTCTAAATTTTTAAAATGGCGAATCAAAATCAAAACCTAAGTAACCAAATCTACTAAGTAGGACGTATTGATAATATGTTAAAATCATTTGAGGGAGATAAAATAGTTTTATTTTAATTTGTTTTGAGAAATTTGGTGCTAGGAATAGCGCATATATCTTTAAATGGAATGCCTAAAGTGAAAATAGAAATAAAAATTACGAAACGTTTTCGACTTAATAGAGTTAGTAGATTGAATGTTCATGGTTAAGAACAGCAAACGTCTTATTTAACGTGTCTAAACAAAGGATCCTCCCTTAGCTCAGTCAATGAAGGCGCGGCTACAAAGCAACACCATGCTGGAGGTGGCTGGGTTCGATTCCAGGTCTGGTCTAGGAATTTTTCGTTAAGGAAAATTTCTCGACTCCCTGGGCATAGGCTTACAATAGGAGTCACCTTTTTTCAGTTTTGGTTAATTTTAACAGCGAAATTGATTATTCCTACCCGTTTTGAGTGTATTCTTTTGACAGCTTATCGCTGAAGACAAATAAGCGATTCCGTTTGTTTTTATTTATCAGCTACTATGGAAGCCATACGGGAGCAAGTTTTAAAATTACATTTGCAAAAGATTGGACCGTGTTAGATATTCAATAACATTAACCAGTTCGGAGTGAGTAAGCGTTTTGTTTTTTGTACCTTAAACGGTTCAAGCAAACTGGAAATTTCTGTATCCAACACAATGGAGGTGCCAGACGAACTGCCAGAACGAAGAAGAAGATCAAATGTGTGAGGGAGCGAATAAGACGTTATCCGGCCGTATCTGCCCGTAAATTGAGTAAATAATTTCAAATGTCCCCTGCTTCAATGAACAGGCTCCTCAGAAATGATCTGGAGCCGTACAAGAAACAACGGGATCACGGGTTGACGGAGTGTCAAAAACAAGCCAGGGTCCAAAGAAGCAGAAATATTTTGTTTCGGCACGGTGACTGCGAGATTTTATTTTCGGATGAAAAGCTCTTCCTCCTCCAGGACAGTCATAATCAACAAAATGATCGTGTGTATAGCAAAAGTCTTGCCAATATTTCAAAAGATTAACTAGCTGTAGAACGCTATCAGAATGTATCGAAAATCAATCATGGTATGGGGCGCCGTTTCACGAAAATTAAAACTTCCTCTTCTATTCATAGAACCTAACGTAAAAATCAACACTGAATATTACATCGAGCAGGTTTTTAAAAAAAACCGTCTGCTTCCACATGCTTCAACGTTGTATGGAAATACAGCATATTCTTTCCAACAGGACTCAGCTCCAGCTCACATGGCAAAGAAGACACAACCGTGGTGCGCGGAAAATTTGCCCGATTTCATCACAAGCGAAGAATGGCCTGCATCTTCACCGGATCTCAACCCTCTTGATTACTTTGTTTGTGGTTATATACTTCAACATATAGGCCCTACGAAATGGCTTACTTTAGATCGATTCAAGAAACATTTTGTTGATATTTGGGACCAAATTACTCAGGAAATCGTGCATGCCAGCTGCGATAGGTTTACAAAGCGTTTGCGCAAAGTTATCAATGAAAAGGGCGAGAGATTTGAATTCAACTAATATGGTTTATTTCTATAATATGTATCTTCCAAATAAAAAATAAATGCTATGATTTGGTTGATTTGTTTTGCTGTAATCCCATTTTGTTTTAGCGCCACCTATTGTGAGACACCCTGTATTTGAATATCGTCTCCAGCTCAATTACTTTATGAGTTTTAATTGAAATTGTAATCGACCACTGTGTATGAGGCTACGTCAAGGGACGTGTACCCTACAGAAAAAATAAAAAATATTGGACAAAAGTGGCTTTATCGGTTGCAGAAAAGTCTGCATTAATCCTCCTGACTGGAATAAACTTAAAAAATCGTCAATTTTTTATGCAGCCCCAATAAATAATGTAAATTTGTTTAATTATCAACGTTGCATAAATAAATGATTGGAAAATTGTTATTGGATCAAACTGCAATTTCGAGGAACTTTTTTCAAAATTGCGAATACAATAAAGAAAGATTCTCTCCCATCTCTCTTTCTTTCATTCATTACAGCGCCGTTATAAAACTTTCAAGGGATTCTTTAGTACAGTTCGAAACACAACAGTACTGGCTAGCTTACCTTATTTTATCAATCAGACCAATGCCGATTTGGCCTCTGCTGCACACAGAAGTTGCCTCCATTGTGTTCGGTCCATGGCTGTACCTCACCAGGCTCGCTGTCAGCGGAGGGTCCGCAGGTCGCCTTCTACTTGATCGATGCACCTTGCTCGTGGCGCGCCTCTTCTTCTTGTACCCGTCGGTTCGTTTTCGAGAATCATTTTAACTGGGCGGTCGCTCGACATTCTTACGACATGCCCAGCCCATCGTAGTTGACCGATTTTAGCGATATGTACGATGGGAGGTTCTCCAAGCAATTGATGCAATTATTTTGATCCTGTTTTCTCCTCTTACTATTTAGAAGTGCCGATTTTTTTTTTAAAGTATCTAGTGCCTCGAATAGGCCCCCCAACGGGGGGGGTTTTTCGCATTACTGAATAAATTTTTCTTCCTTTGCAAAGACATTACCCAACCGAGCGAGCACGCAGCGCGGTGTGCCTTTTTTGCCCTTTTACTCTCTTATATTTCAACCCACAAATTTTATTTTATATTTTTTTTTTTTTTTTTTTTTAAAAACATATTAAAAAAATATTTTTTTTTTTTTTTTTCCAATTTTTTTTAAACCCTTTCTTAAATTTCCCGTTTTCCCACCCCAAAACCAACAACTTTTAGGCCAGTACAAATAAAAGCAGATTGTTATTATAAAATCAGCATCAAGCATCAAATAGTTGTGGTAGAGTAGTCCTGCAATTAGAAATAAAAAAAATATTATTCATATTAAAAACTACTTACCTGTAATTAGTTTTATTTCATTCGCCTCGGTTACAATAAAAACAAAAACTGACTTTTCATATCTGACAGTTCCTGACCAAATTGTTTATGATCTTTAGTAAACACGGTCATTCTGCATCGGAAATAGCATAAGCAAAGAGGTACGATCACATTTGGCTATGGTGTGAATCAAGCGTTCGCTCGTTCGCTCGAGCGTTTGATTGTTTGGTTTGCTTGGTGACGATTTCATGTTGGCTGCTAAGATAGTTTTGGAAAGCAAGTATGTAACTAGGTTACATAACACATTCTGATTTTTCATTCTCCTGACTAGCTTTGAGGCGTACGGACGTGTTTAATTTCCTTAAAAAAAATAAGATGGCAAGCAAGCGGCCTTTCAACATCGAGCCAAATCTCGAAAATCACGACAATGGCACAGCAGAAGCTCCCGGAATGTAAGTATGGCAAAAATTCACTCGGTGAATAATAAAAAAAAAAAAAAAAAGGAATTGGATTTGCTCGAGCTATTGCGTTAAATATATTTGAAACAGGCTGGAGAAGACGATCAGCCTTGCATTCGTGGAAGCTTGCGACAGGTCAAGCAGACAGTTATTCGTGCGACAGGTCACGAAAACATGAAACATCAAACTTTGCAGTTTTTGTTTGAGAGCTTGCGACAGGTCAAGCACCAGTAATTCGTGCGACAGGTCACGAAACTTAAAAAAAAACCGGCTTGCGACAGGTCAAGCTAGTTTAGCAATTTAGTAATAAAAGCTCGCAACAGTTCAAGATCCTTTAAAAAAAAAAAAATACTACTTGTAACTTACATCAGAAATTCGTGGGAGATATGAAAAAAAAGATTTAAAATCCCAATACCCACGCACCTTGCGCTAAGATCAGATTATATTGCAATTGTTTCAGGAAAGAGAATACGAGTGGTACGAAGTCAAAAAGAACTAAAAAGGATCGTAAGTTAAGCAAAATCGAAAACATGACGATGAAACTGGAAGCAGAAAGGGCGGAAAAGGCAGAGATAGCCAAGCAATTGAAGAAACTGCAAGCCGAAGTGGAAGCCTTGAAATCGGCAAGAGAAACTACGCCGACTGTCGAAAAAGATTTAGAAGACGGAAACATGGATTTTGAGATTATTCCTAGTATGTCGAGCACTCATCGTCAGACAAGATCGATCGGAAGCTTGGATGGATCTCGTTTTCTGTCTTCAGTAAACCAGCTATCCGTCTCATCAATTGCAGTCCCCGAATGTAAGCCTTTGGAAGGGGACGACGAGATTCATCGTCATACCTTTGTGATGTGGATGGATTTGCTCAATGACTGCATGGCTCTAGCAGGAATAGAGGACGAAGCCACGAAGTTCACTATCTTTAAAGTGAAGGCAGGTCATCGTTTGCTTACAATATTCAAGAATACGGCATCAGATCCTGAAGCTCCTGATGCGAGCACCAACCCATTTGCGAATGCTATGCACCGGCTCAAATTGTACTTTGGGTCCAGCTCGGACGTTATGTTCCAACGACGGAAATTCTATTTGATGGAGCAAAAATCAGACGAGTCAGACTTAGCATTCATAACCCGAGTGGGAGAAGCAGCCCATCTTTGTGATTTCGAGAAAACCAAGGAATTTGAGGAAATTGTCAAGACCGTTGCGGAACATGCAAAGTGTAAGGAAGTCAGAGTGGCGGCACTCAAAATGGTAAGCCGGAACGGATCGTTCAACGAATTAGTGGACAAGGTTCGTGAGATACAAGCAATACGCTTAAATGAAGAATTCTTCGCAGTCAAGCATGAACAACGTGGATCTACAAAGGAATCCGCAGAACTAGCTCAAGTGAGAGCTGAATATTCGGGCCCAACATCATCAAGGCGCAATTTTGTGCAAAGGAATGACAATCGGTTTACACCTCATTCACGGCATAATCCCCGCAACAATGAACGATATGGACAACAGGGATGGCGTACAAATAGAGGTGATACGAACAGGCGGCAGATCGATAACAGGAATGAAGGTCAACGATCTGACAGGTGTTGGAGATGCTTCAGTTTCTTTCATTTGGCATCGGATTGCAGTGCTGCAAACCTCGTTTGCCGAAAGTGCGGACAAGTTGGTCACATTCAGCGAGCCTGCTATCCCACTGCAGGTCCGGCTACCCAACGAAATGCGAAGCGGGAGATTTTTGAACCGGAAACGAAACAACTGAAAGTCGACGCAGTTGATGAGAAGGAAGCAAACCCAAAATCAGTTGAACAAGTGAGTGTTAATAACGAAAATTAATTTTGCATGTTTTAAGCGACACGCTTGATCGACTTTGACCTATAATTAAAGTCGGCTGTGATCGGTTTTCGAATCAATTTATCGTTTAATTCACTGTTAACTTGAAATTAAATCTTAATTACCATGAAATGAATCTGATGAAATATTAAATATGTAAAGAACAATGAATTTGACAGAGTTGAAATAAAAAAAAAAAAAAGAAAGTATAAACAATACTTAAAAATCAATGATTTTTTTGAAGAAGAGAAAACCTAGCGTGTCGGCATCAATTCCGTACTTTATACTCATGCTAGATTTTGTTAAACAGGCGAAAGCAACAGTACTGAACAACGAGCAGAAAACGGATCGATACGTTATAGCAACTATCGGAGCCAATTTGGAAGATGGAGTCATCACAGCACTGATGGCTGGCATGAAATGTGAGTTCCTTATCGACTCGGGAGCACAGGTAAACACTCTAGATGAGAATACCTACAGGGCTATGAGGAACGATAGCAGATATAGTAAGGTGATGTATAACATTAGGGAAGGAACAGATCGGTCCCTGAAAGCATATGCTTCTAAAGGAGAGCTTGATGTTCTAGCCACCTTCGAAGCGTTTTTGTTCATTTCGACTGACCGCCCTGTACATCTTGAGAAATTCTACGTTGTCAAAGATGCTAACCGTTCACTACTAGGCAGAGCTACGGCCCTGAGGTATAGTGTTCTGATGCTGGGAGTTAGTGTTCCAGTACTGGATGAGTATGGTAACGAAGATAATGTGTCAACAATAGCGTCGGTTGAAGTAAGCGAGTCATTCCCAAAGTTCAACATTCCAGCTGTAAAAATCAGCTATGATAAATCCCGACCGCCTTGTCGAAACATATTTACAAATATTCCACAAGCAATAAAGCCATTGGTAGAAAAGAGGCTTCAAGAGCTGATTGCAGCTGATATAATCGAACCAGTCAGCGAGGGTATGGACGTTTCATTTTGTTCCTCAATGCTAACCATTCCCAAAGGCAAACACGATATTCGCCTGGTAATCGACCTCAGGGGTCCAAATCAATACATACAACGGACACCTTTCGCTATGCCCACCCTAGAATCTATTTTGGCAGAATTGAATGGATCCACATGGTTCTCGACAATCGATCTTTCAAACGCTTTTTTTCATGTCGAGTTAGATAAGGAATCTAGACACCTCACGAATTTTTATACTGAATTTGGATTATTCAGATGTGTTCGATTGCCATTCGGACTATGCAACGCACCGGACATATTTCAAGAGGTGCTACAAAGAGTGATTCTGGGAGGATGTTCGGGAGTGAAAAATTATTTAGATGATGTGCTCGTGTTTGGACGTACCAAAGAAGAACATGATGCCAATCTACAAGAAGTGCTGAATCGTCTACGGCAGCATAATGTAAGACTGAACGATTCCAAATGTGTTTTCAGTAGTCAAATAGTTAAATTCGTTGGATTTACCTTGACTTCAAAAGGATGGAGCGTAACTGACGAGAAAATGAGCACAATCAAGAGCTTTCGAACTCCAACATCATGCGCAGAAGTCAAAAGCTTTCTAGGCTTGGTAACGTTTGCTGACCGATTCATCCAACGAAGAGCAGATTTGACGGTACACCTACGAACACTTGCAAATGCTGATCGTTTTTATTGGACTGAGCAGGAGGAAAATGAGTTCAATTACCTGCAGGATAACGCTTTGAAAACCATCAAAGTGCTGGGTTATTATAGCCCTACAGACGAAACTGAGATATACGTTGACGCTAGCCCCATCGGATTGGGGGCAGTACTCGTTCAATACAACAACGACAATGTACCACGCATAATAGCATGTGCTTCTAAGTCACTCACCCCAACGGAGCAACGGTATCCACAAACACAACGAGAGGCGTTAGGCGTTGTTTGGGGAGTCGAGCGGTTCTCCTCATATCTTTTGGGTCGAACATTTGTGATTAGAACGGACGCACAGGCCAACGAATTTATATTCAGCACAACACATCGACTTGGAAAAAGAGCAGTGTCACGTGCTGAAGCTTGGGCACTACGGTTACAACCCTATGACTTCGTTGTGAAAGGAGTTAGCGGAAAACAGAATCTCGCTGACACATTGTCCAGACTAATACACGCATCTCAAAGGGCTGAACCATTTGACGAAGATGACACAGGACATTTCCTACATTCATTGGATGACTCGATGAATATCACTTGGGAGGAGATTGAAAAGGCATCTGAGGATGACGATGAAATGAAAATCTTGCTTGAGGCGTTGGTTACGGATAATTGGCCCAGAGAACTTCGGAAATATGAAACCCAAAAGATGAACATACATTTTCTTGGTTCCTTAATTTTCAAAGGAGATCGTACAATCCTACCAAGCACACTCCGTATGAAAGTGTTGAACGCTGCACACGGTGGCCACGTTGGAGAATCATCAATGAAAAAGATTATGAGAGCGTTTTTCTGGTGGCCGGGCATGTCCATGGATACGGAAAAGTTCGTCAAAAAGTGCAAAACATGTGCGATGTTGTCCAGAAAAAAATCCGCCACTTCCGCTTTCTTCGAGAGAACTTCCGGATGGGCCATGGCAAATCCTACAGGTATTTCTGCAAGATAACGTTCAACTGATCAATATTACAAATTACCAAATTACAGGTCGATTTTGTATCTCTCCCGGGTTGCGGCGCTGGCGAGTTTCTGGTTCTAGTATATACATACTCTAGATATCTCACAATCATCGAAATGAGATGCAAGGACGCTGAAAGAACGAATGAAGCTCTATGCGAAATTTTTAAGATGTGGGGCTGTCCTTTGATTCTTCAAAGTGACAACGGCCCGCCGTTTCAAAGTTTCGAATACATACAGTTCTGGGAAAACAAAGGGGTTAAGGTTCGCAAATCAATACCATTATCCCCACAATCGAATGGAGCGATCGAACGTCAAAATCAGGGGATAATTAAAGCCGTAGCTGCCTCTAAACTGGAACGTAGGAACTGGAAGCAGGCTCTTCAACAGTATATACACAACCACAACACATTGGTTCCACATTCTCGTCTGGGCGTAACCCCGTTTGAGCTTTTGGTAGGGTGGAAGTTTCGGGGAAACTTCCCCAGCTTGTGGAAATCCTGCCCGTTGGACTATGACGATTTGCGGGAGAAGGATGCAGAAGCTAAACTCGTCAGCAAGCAGCACGCGGACACTGTACGTGGAGCAAGCGATTCAAATATTCAAATGGGCGATACGGTTCTCATGGCACAACAACGAAAGTCAAAAATGGATCCAACTTTTGGCAAAGAACGATTTAAGGTTGTGGCCAGAGACGGGGCAAAAGTTGTTATACTGAGCCGCAGCGGTGTACAGTATACTAGGAATTTGCAAGACGTAAAAAGAGCACCGGATGAATACCCGGAAAGTTCTGAAGAAAACGATGAATCCATTGAGCCATCACAACCAACATTTAATGTTCCAGAAACAGTGAAAGATGATGATAAACGTTCGGATTTGGTTTCGGCAACACGCCTCTCCTCAAACAACAAAACAACTTTTTCCTGCTCAATTCTTCGAGATCGTTCGAAAGTTCAAAAACCAGCTCGATTCGATGAACGATACGTATATTCGGTATATGATTAGAGTAGAGGCGGAAGCGAATGTGGTAGAGTAGTCCTGCAATTAGAAATAAAAAAAATTATTCATATTAAAAACTACTTACCTGTAATTAGTTTTATTTCATTCGCCTCGGTTACAATAAAAACAAAAACTGACTTTTCATATCTGACAGTTCCTGACCAAATTGTTTATGATCTTTAGTAAACACGGTCATTCTGCATCGGAAATAGCATAAGCAAAGAGGTACGATCACATTTGGCTATGGTGTGAATGAAGCGTTCGCTCGTGCGCTCGAGCGTTTGATTGTTTGGTTTGCTTGGTGACGATTTCATGTTGGCTGCCAAGATAGTTTTGGAAAGCAAGTATGTAACTAGGTTACATAACACATTCTGATTTTTCATTCTCCTGACTAGCTTTGAGGCGTACGGACGTGTTTTATTTCCTTAAAAAAACAATAAGATGGCAAGCAAGCGGCCTTTCAACATCGAGCCAAATCTCGAAAATCACGACAACTTTTTTATTTGCTGAAATAGACGTTTACATTTTTTAACAAAGTTGTAGCGCAAAAAATTTCATGGACATTTCATGTAAAATTTTTTTTTGTAGCTTAAAAATTGACCGATTTAGAGCAATTTTCCCTCATCAACTTAGGGTGTACCATAAAAAAATGTTTTTTTTTTGTCCTAACTTTTTTATTTCAATTCCCACCGTACAGATGTATTGCAACGAGTTTTTGAACTTTTAAAGACGCATACTTTGGTATAGAAATTTTGCCGCTAGCTTCAATAACTCAATAGTTATTGCAGTTTTTCTAAAAAAAATACGCCCTTTTCAAATGTTGATTTCTATGATTGGGGCAAACAAAAAAAAGTTAAAGACGTCATTTAGAAGGGCAATTTATATTGTTCAACATATGTGAAAACTAGAGATATGTTATTTCTGTATCTTGAGAAAATTACATTTGAATCTGTGATAGTTTTAGAAGAAAAACTTCAATAACTATTGATTGGTAAAAGCTAGCGGCAGAATTAATATATCAAAATACGCGTCTTTGAAAAGTTCTACAACTCGTTTGAATCCAATTTTACAATGGAAATTGAAACAAAAAAGTTAGGCAAGCAAAACTTTCTTTTTTTTATGATACACCCTAAGTTGACGAGGGAAAAGTTGCTCTAAATCGGTCAATTTTTAACCTTCAAAAAAACTTATTTAACTAATCTAAATTTAATTTAAATTAAAGCTGAAAATGTATGCATAGTTAGTAATGACCATGAACTTTTGAACGGGTAGTCTCAATCATTCTAAGAATATACTCTGAAAGGGTTTATTTTTTCAATGATTAGTAGAATAGAAACATTTTTGAACTTTTCAGTGAATACGTAATGTCTATTTATTTATTTATTATTTAATTACATCAATAAATCCATGGCGTTTTCCGGAAGGCTATCTTTTGACTGCTTATGCATTTGTTTATTTGTCAACGAAATGACTGGATCGGATGTCAAGAGAAGCCGCTGAAAAACATCCTCCAAGTTCACTTCTCTGTTAATCTTTCTTGCGTGATCGGACCGGAACCTCCCAATGCTTTTATTCCTAGATTCGGTCGCTTCTTCGGAAAACATTCCGACTGGGAGTAGTGCATGTTGAATTACTGCGGCCCCATGCACTAGCAGTTTATGCACAGTCGGAGAAAGAGCAAACCATCCATATAAACGAATTATACAGCTTCCGTGTTTCCTTGCCATTGTCTTCATAAGCGACGGCTATTATGGTTATCTTCTTTGCTGTTGATGATCGTTAATATCGCATAAAACCGCTCCAGCAGGCTCTTGTTCAGTCCCGTTATTTCAGCAACAGCTTCTCTGTCCTGAAAAAAACGCCTGGCGACGTTCCCTGTGTTTGAGTTTCCTCCTGCAGGACGAGGTTCGCTGATCCGAAGTCCCAACTGCTCCTTCAGCGCTAAACGGACAGCATTTTCGCGATCTTTAACTTCTTGGTTTGTTTTCGAAACCCTCCATGCAGGTTTCTTCATGGCCAAACGATAGGTAATTTGGAGCAGCATTTCCATCGTGCGGATATACGCATGGAGGGGGGATATGCCAAATTTGTACTTCTCAGGATCATTTGAGTCTACCGTATCGTACGGTATGTTGAGTTGTTTTCCGGCTCGCTGGCAAATATAGCATTTTTGTGAGTGTGTCTTCGTCAAATCGTTTACAACTTTGGTATCCAGCATGGTGAAGCACATTTTTGTTGTAATCGAAACGTTACCGATTTTTGTCGGTACCAGTTTCTCAATTTCTGCATTGACCTTCGCAACGATATCGCTGGTAAGCTGCGCACTTTCCTTTTCAAATATCAATTTGATCGGACGGCACAGGCAGACCGAAGAGGGATGATCGTTATTCCATATAACTTGCTTGGAGCCGTTTGTCTCCGTGAGCAACCGTAGAGGAACCATCGAAACTGCGAATATATTAGAGTCATTGTATTCCCGGAGCTCGCCATCCTCGATCTCATCCATGAAAATTTGCTGGTATCTACATAAAGAAATTGGTATCATTTTTTATATGAGTATAAGAGTAATAAGAGTCTGCTTCCAATATATGAAGTACTGAATGTGCTGATTGTATAAGTCAAAATAAATAAATTATGGAGGTGAAGTACTGATATTCATTTTAAACATGTTACCTGCAGTGGTTTGAGCTACAGTCGCAACCCCACTTGCAAATTAATACCATACTTTGCGCATGGGATGCGGTATCGAACTTGATGAATTCAGCAAGGCGCTTCACGGTGTGCTCAACAAGATGCTGGAGAACAACACTTGCCTCTGACGGCTCTACGCGTATACCTATAGTAGTTTAATAATTGTAAGATAAGATTGGTGGCTTTATTAACGAGAGTTGCAGCTCGTGGCAGGTTCGTCTAGGAAAATAATTTAAAATAATTTCATAATATGTATCAGATTAACATACCGGATGGATAGCAAAGCCGTTTTGTTTCAACAATGGTGTTGTACGAGGGGTACAAATTAACTCCCTGCTCCTTTGTGGTCATCCGTATGTCCATGTATTGCGCCTTGCTGAAGTCATTTCGGCAGATGAACCCCAACGCTTTTTCCGGAGACATTGGGGCCGGCACTTCCTGGCTGTCTGCAAGATTCGTTGTTGGATTTTTCGCAATTTCCTCTAATGCCTTCCCAACAATACGATGGCCTTCTGCTCTTGCACTTAATCCTGCTGCGAGCCCCAGCTCTTCGGTGCTGAATTCGGACTTAAGATTTCGCAGACGATTCAGCTGCGTTCTTCGGCCGCTTTCTGAGAAAAGTTTCTTTTTGTATTGCCGCACAGTTATCGGAGAATTAACAGGGAATGAGATTTTTTTCGCTAACCAACCGACATGTTGTTCCACAAACCGAGAAAAGGTGCGGGAACATTTACCCCAACGTTTGGAAAAGCACAGGTTCTCTACTTCCAGCCGCTTTTTGGCACTCGTGATACATATGGATGGATCTCTCTTAGATAAATGTCTAATAACATCTCTAACACCTTTTCCGTTTATCCAAAAATTCACTACTTCTTCACGTGAAACCTGCAAATTTTTATAATACACCCGTTTACAGATTCCAGCGCACGATCTCTTCGAAGAACTGTCAAACTTTCGAACTGAGGTTTTGTATGGTTCCCTGGTGAAATGCCAAAAAATTCACGGATAAACAATTTTCGATCGCGAAGGTCAACTTAGGGTGTACCATAAAAAAAAAGTTTTGCTTTCCTAACTTTTTCATTTCAATTTCCATTGTGTAAAATTGTATTCGAACGAGTTGTAGAACTTTCAAAGACGCGTATTTTGATATATTAATTCTGCCGCTAGCTTTTACCAATCAATAGTTATTGAAGTTTTTCTTCTAAAACTATCACAGATTCAAATGTAATT
>JAHHFK020004377.1:0-200053 GCA_024533555.2 Aedes koreicus | reverse complement strand
ATGCGCGGGGGGAGAGATGGTGGGGAAAGAATTGCTTTAAGAATGAAGTTTTTTTTTTCATTTTTGGTGTTATGGCGGTGGCTGTGGTGGTTGATTGGAGAATGGTTTACCTTAACTTCAACTCCTCGTCTATATAATGCAATAGACTCCTAGAAAAAGAAAGAGAGAGAGAGAACGAACAATGCAACGGATTCGAAATGGATTAGCAACGTGTGTTTTGATTTGAGGAACTTTACGGGGGTGTTTTGGATATAGCCTTTGGAAGCCTTACTGCTACGGATGAAGAAGGTTGCAACCTTTACGTTTCCGGTTTCAGAACTGCCATCTGTGAGCAATTGTCTACTAGCATGTGTCAGAGTGTGTCAATGAGAAGCTGTGTTTATGTTGTGAGTTGTTTATGGCAGGCAATGTGTGAATTTCCATCAAAGAATGTATGTAGGTACGAGTTTGTGTCAGTTTGGGTTTCGAATTCACTTGGGTACTACTTCATTCGCGGTGCAACAGCGCGTAACAGGTGTGTTTTAAAATTCTGGTTAAATTATCATCCTTGTTTTTAGTAATATTACTGCCATTTATGAAAACAAATTAGATAGAAACATCTCGACGGCAAATCTAGTGAATATCGATTATCAGTAAAAAGACAACGTTTAAAACAAAAGCATAATGAAGTTAAGAATTCCGGTGGTATTGCCGCGCTTCCGAACTGAGCTGGGTGCCACGCATACTTACATATCACTAGGTAAAGTTTCAGGACTAGATGAACGATCATTCTCCGACGGTTCTGAGGAAGAAAATTTGGGATGAAATTCGTTTTCCAAAAACTGTCATAAATATTAAAAATATCCCCAAAACAAACTTACTACACATGTACACCGGACTGGGAGAATGGATCTTGCTCGTAATTCTTTGTGGTCCGATTGCAACAGCCTAAAACGATAAACCAACAGTAAAACAACCAAACGATTCCATCAAATACACCCTAAACCTACCCCCTCTTCTTCGACGTCGTGGTAGAAGTAGCTCTGGTGAGGACTGTGGTACTTTTGAAGCAACTCCATTGCCAGCCGTACGGACATCTCCGACTGGAAGAAGGCATGCTGCAGTAACCGTTCGGCCGTTGGTCGTTTCTTCGGATTCTTCGTCAAGGCCACCTTCAGGAAGGAGTGAAAGTTAGTACTCCACCGTTCCTTGTCCTTGAGCGTGGGAGGTTTGAAGCCACTTTTGGACATTAGGAACAGTGCCCGCATCGGGTGCAGATCGAACATCGGTGGCTGCAGTTCGGCCAGTTCTGAAACGAATCAAATTGAGCTTCAGTAACTAACATTCTCAATCAACGGATGAATGCGATGTTACCTATAGCAGTAATGCCGCAGGCCCAGATATCACAGAGGTGGTTATAGCCACCTTTTCGTTCCACAGCTGCCACCTCGGGGGCCATCCAATATGGTGTCCCTGAAGAGAATTTCATCAAAATTAGTTAACCACCACCTATCCGGTTCGAACAGTAAAACAAACAGCCGACGCGCGTTTATTGCACCCGCTAATTAAATCACCCCCATTGATCGAGCGGAACGCGCACCTCCGACCGCGGTTATGAGTCATTATTCGGCTCGTTGAAGGAAAAGCACAAGCGCAACTCACCAATAAAACTCCGCCGCTTGTTGATGGTCGCCGTGATCTGAGCCGAGACGCCGAAATCCGCCAGCTTCACGTCGCCCTTCTCCGTCAGCAGGATGTTGGCTCCCTTGATGTCCCGGTGGATTTTACCCATCGAATGCAGATAGGACAGCCCCAGCAGCGTTTCCCGGCACATGTAGGCAATCTGCACCTCCGTCAGCGGTCCGGTGACCTGGTAGATGTCCTGCAGACTGCCACCGCCGCAGTACTCCATGCAGATCCACAGTTTATCGTGCCGCAGGTACGACCCATAGTAGGAGATGATGTTCGGATGGCGGCAGTCGCGCATCATCACAATCTCCTGCTGGATAATTTGAATGTCATCGCCCGGCTCGAGCTTGATCACCTTGATGGCCGCTAGTTCGTTGGATTGGAGTTTCTTGGCCTGGGAAAGAAAAAAAATTACCGAATTAGTTGTAAGATGAGTCTTATTTATGTGCGAAGATTTTATGATTCAGTTAGAAATAGCTTAGTTGTTGGGAAATTTGGAAACATGAGAAATTTAAGAAGCATCAAATAAGATATTAAAGCTTATGGGGTGTTTAAGGGATATTTCACATTCAATAAATTCTCAATAACCACGGCAGTAATCCTGACTGAGAGCGTCCCGATTGCTGCCCGTGCTATCGAATAGTTCACAAGATTCCTGCTATTTTGGGACAGTGGCATACTAAGAACTACGCAGAAGGATCGCAGCAAGCCGCGTTTCTGTCTTGACGTGTATTTCTTATGCTCCGTCGGTTTCGCGAAAACAAACATTTTGTTCAGTATTCGATGCAAAATATTCAAATCAAACATTAATTCATTGATTGGAAGTGACCCGGAAGTGACTGCACAAAGAGCGGTTCCATCGAATCTGGTGTCTTGTAGTGTGTGTTAACGATTGTTTCGGTTATGTGCCACCAAAAGCTGCGTGGGGACGGAACCACAGTGGAACCCAAAAAAATTGCCACGTTTGTGTTCCCCCCGGAGACCGAACTTGGTGACGTCCATCTGGAACCCAAAGATATTTGTTGCAAGGCGATTTTTGACATCCTACACTCCTAAAAATATGCACGTCCAATCTACGTGAAAAATCATGTACCTGGTGCAACTGCTTCTGTTTCCAATGTTACATGATGGTAGTGAAACTGATGTACATTCCTTGTCATGTTTACTCAAGCTGGTGGAGAAAGTGACAAATTTTTCACGTAAACATTCTGTTTATGGTTGTATGAGTGTGTTTCCGTTCACATCAAATGGGTTACGTGATTTTCATGTATGAAAAAAGATCAATATGGCGTCGTCAAGCAATTTGGTGAAAGAGTTGCTCGCTGATTTGGAGTTGCCTGGCGGTTTGCTGCAAATATTTGAAGGTATTGTTTAATAATTCATAATATTTAAACGCCAACATTGAACAGTAATATCACTGATTTTAATTTCAGAGGGTGGAATTACTCATTTTGATCTCCTGACGATTTCGGAAGAAATGTTTCACTTGGCGCTGGAGCAAACAGAGCAAACTGTTTATTCTAGTAAAGCGTTTAATCTTTTCGGCCTGATCGAGGCCTGGAGACAGCGAAATGTAAGTAAAAGTTGATAATTATTCTTTCTTTATTTTTCAGAAATCTGCGATACGCAATATCATTACTGCGTGCATATTTTCCTTATCCCTTGAGACAGAAAACCTTATCGGTGGAAAATCCGGCGATTACTCAACAAGTAGTTCACAAGATCAGGATGTCAGCAGAGCACAAAGCAACTGTGAGCTTTCGAAGATTTGTCAGAAGTTCAAATTGCTCCAGACGACAGCTCAGTAGCGACAGAGAAGACCGATCTCGCAATCACTGGAATATTTTTTCTCCACTTGTACTGACAAATTTACTAAAAGAATCCGAAGAAGGCAAGAACATATTACAGAGGGCCAAAGCAGGTGAGCTTTCTGAAGCTTTGTTTGAGATCTTAGAATTTTTACTATTTCATGGCTCTTTATACTTAGTAGTGCTGCACAAGTCTACCATATTGAGAAAAATAAACGACTTCTAGTAAATATTAAATAATCGCGTAAACATTGCATGAACATTTGTTCAAAACAAAATGGAATTCTCGTAATGTTTATTTATTTTTTTAGTTATTTTTTTTAAACCCACGTAAACATTACGTAAGCATCCTGTGTAATCAAAGTGAAATTCACGTTACTCTTATTCAGTTTTTCTAGTAAATTTCACTGCAAAATCACGTAAACATAAAATCATCTACCTAACTCAAAATCCGTAACATTTACCTTAAAGCTCATGTTGACAACCAAAAAAATATTTTTAAGCTACGTGATTTTCACGTCACTGCTACCTGATAAGAGATATGGACGAAAGCTACCAACATTTTCACGTAGATTGGACGTGTATATTTTTAGGAGTGTAGAGTGTTACCTATCAAAATGCGCGGTCTTGCTCCGGAACAACGAAAAAGTATCGTGCACAAATGGTGCACTGTGAGCGGACTCCTCCTTGAGAAAATTGGTCAAGGAAGAGGGTGTAAGCGTCAGGCGACGGTACGATCTGCGATTCGAAAATATAGAGAACAGTGTACGTTTGAAGATGCGCCGAAGAGTGGTCAGAAATCTGGTCCTGTTAGTCCGGATATCGATAAAAAGATCAGGGATGCCTACAAGCGAAAACCAGCGACTTCCGTTCGGGATGTTGCGAAAAAACTAGGGACCTCGTCGAGTAACGTCATGCATGCCAAAGAAAGACTTGGGCTTAAAACATACTGAAAGCAGAAAAAAAACCCGTAAAGGAACCCAAAACAGGCCGCGTCCGTGAAACCACGGGCCCGCAAACTCTACGATTCGTTATTGTGAAGAAATTCTTGGGTGTATAATAATGGACGATGAATCGTATGTGAACCTAGATTACAAAACGCTTCCGGACCACAATTCTATACTGTAAGCGAAGACAAGGACATCCCCGAAACGGAGAAGGCAATTTCTTTACCGAAAAATTCGGTAAGAAGGTTATGGTTTGGCAGGCAATATGCGAGTGTGGTAAAACATCAAGTCCGTACATCACAACGGAGACGATGAACACTCAGAAATACGTTAAGGAATGTCTCCAGAAGCGATTATTGCCGATGATCAGGCAGCACGAAGGTCAAGTAGTGTTTTGGCCCGATTTGGCGTCATGTTATTACGCAAAGGACACTTTAGAATGGCTACAAAAGTCAAAATGTATGTTACGTGCCGAAAGACATGAATCCGCCGAACTGACCGGAGGCACGGATAATCGAGACTTTTGGGCTTTAACCAAAGACTTCAAAGCTTCGAAAATTCATAAAACCAGCGGACGACCATCCAAAAATTTAAAAAAAGATTGGCCAAAAGTGGTCAAAATGCTGGGAAGTACAACTGTGCAGATGATAATGGGTCCTGTTCGAGGAAAAGTTAGGAATCTTGGCTATGATTAAATATTTTGATTAAACGAGAGTAAAATATCATATAAAACACAAATACAAATATGATTTACCAAATAAAATTATTAAAACTAAAAAAACATGACTTTTTTTGTTATTTTACAAGTGTGCTTATACTTTCTGGAACAGTCTATAAGTTGATGAGAGTCCGATATTCCGATGGCACACACAAAGTAAACGATCTAGATTCGTTATCGAGATTCGAACTGTGGCCAACAGCGCGACGGCTTTCGATGGTGGCCATTCAGCCACTTTATTAACAAGCTTATAAGAATGTGATAAAACCCTTACAGTTGCTTCTATTGTCGAGGCACTAGGTATCAGGAATTTTTATGAATGAAGGCAAATGAATATATTTCCCGCAAATCTGTGTGCAACCTGTCGCTCGCACACACTTGCATGAGTTCGTTTATTGTTCCCGTTCTTTGGATCATCGTCTTCTTGGAACACACATTTTAGTGGCATTTGGGAAGCATCACCTCATTGAGTATTTCGATGTGTCCAATCTGGTCCATGATGCCCGGTATGCAGTAGATTGGTCCTACACCATTGTAGGAAGAAAACATCCTCACACCATTATTTTTGCTCCGCCATGTTTAACCGTCTTCACCGTGTATTGTGGTTGATACTCTGTGCAAGGTGGACCTCTCACATACTGACGACGGCCTTTTGATCCAAATAGGATAATTTTCAACTCGTCAGTCCACAACACATTTCGCCATTTTTTTATGGCCAGTTGATATGCTATTAGGTAAGTTCAGACTATATAATTGAAGGAAATATCTTCTCATCAACATGAGGCCCTAGGAGTGTACAGCAATTTCTGTGAGAACCAAATATTATTATTATTATTAATCTTTATTTATGAGACTTACATTAGCCGGAGGCTGGTTCGTCTCTTAGAACCAAAGATATGAAGAGAAAGTATTGATAATTCCGTTAGAGTTCGGCAAGCTTTGAAAATTGAATAGAAGCAGTTGAAATTGAGCGGAGGGCTATTTTGACAGGCAGTGTGCTTGATCGGATACTGCCTTTCAAAATAGCCCTCCGCTCAATTTCAACTGCTTCTATTAAATTTCCACAGCTTGCCCTACTCTAACGGAGCTATCAATACTTTCTCTTCATATCTTTGGCTCTAGCAGAAATTGCTGGCCACTCCTAGGGTCTCATGTGGATGAGAAGATAGTTCCTTCAAAACATTATAATTAATTTCGTACTTCACGCTTGGTGTAATAAAAACATAATTAGTAGAAACTTCAGACTATTGGACATTTAATATTTTCCTCAGTTCAATTACAATTACAATTTTTCAATTATTTCACAAAATCATCGGTTTTTTTCGTGGGCAGCCTGCTACACATTTTTTTAATTGATGTATTTTAATCTACACTTAATGAAGATAATTTTTGGCTTATATATTTGGCACAGAAAGATTAGTTTATGTTATCATAAAGTAAAAATTAAAGTATTTGTTGATGAAAATTTTTATGACTTAATTCAACTTTGCCGAAATTTTCACCTGGCAGAAGTGAAAGCGTCAAATCATTCTTCAGAATTAACGCACAGTTTTCTACCAATGTATTGTTTTGCTGTCAGTGGAGACATTCATCGTTGCAACTGCGCAAATGTTGTTTACTTTGAACCAACAGTCTACAAAATGGCGTCGCGACAACAGGAAGTGCGTAATCTTATTTTGGACAAATGGCTAGAAAATCCAAACAGACAACTGTCGCGAATATGGTCGATGTGTCTCAGAAAACAGTCTCTAATGAACAAGACTTTTCTGCACACTAAAACAGTCAAAAACAAAAAAACGACTAAGCAATCGAAAAGGGGAATACGCACTAAACAATCCGAGAAAGATGTGCTGAAAGTGTACACAAGAAAGAAAGTATATCGGTCAGAGATATTGCTAAGAAAGTAACTGCAGCTAAGTCAACTGTACAGGATATTAAAGTGAAATATGGTCTGAAGTCATACAAAACCCAGGAGAAACCTAGGCGGGATGATAAAGAACTAGAAAAGGCGAAAAGTTCAAAAACTGAATGGTTCGGTGTTAACAAAACATTGGCTGTATTGTTCTGGACGATGAAACAAATGTCAAAGTCGATTTTTCACATTTACTGGAAATAAATTCTAAACCACCAAGGATAAAGAAAACCCAAGCTTAAGGAATAGAAAATAGAATAATTTGTGAACAAGTATCTAGTGTGGCAAGCCATCTGAACATGCACAAAAATCAGTCAACCATTTAAGACAACTGGGAATATAAACAGTGAAATTTACATCCAAGAGTGCCTTAAAAAGCGTCTGTTATCTCTTCTGAGACAACATTCGCAAGCAATCCTGCTTTGGCCAGATTTGGCATCTTTCCACTACTCAACAGTGACTAAAAAATTGTACGAGGATAATTCTGCACACTAAAATCGTTATGGTGCCGCGTTACATAAATCCTCCAAATTTTCCAGAACTTTGACCAGTCGAGCGATTTTGGACAATTGAGGAAAATACAGGTTGAGAAGTAAATATGTTGTTTTTAATTTTGGATTCATAATATTCATCTATTGATAGAAAACATGAATCGTGATATGGTTTGCTAGTAGCTAATTTTATCTCATTAGAGTTCAGTTCTAACCCATAGTGCACTGGCAATATCGTTAACAGTAACTTTGATTTTCAATGGACGATTTTCATCTTCGGTTACCTTTCATTTGAATTTTTAATAATTTTATAGCAATTCATTATCTAGCTTCACAGAGAACAAGTATCAAGTGAGGTTTTTCTTCATACTAGATACTATGCCAAATGTTTAAAAAATTTCCTTTTATGCGGAGCATACGAATGACGAATGGCACCAAGCAAAAGAAAAAGAAAAAAAGAACACATTCCATTGCCTCAGCCAGGTTCAACTCCGGTGTGACTTCAAAGTAGAAACATGCCTCAAGGGGTGAGTTTGCATGCCATCTGTGGAATTTATACACCGAATGTTGAACGCATCCTTCTTTTGATATATGTAGAATTAAACCTTCTGCTGACTTCCGTGAAGTGTTTAAATTTTTCTTTGTAGGTTCATGCCCTATCTATTGCTTGATTATGATATTGGAATATTTTTCCAGGAAACTGAGTCATGTTCACCGTAATTTGCTATTCTTCAGTCTTTTTCTATGGTCATATAATCTCTTAATATGCCTAATACGGTGATCCAAAAAGTTGAAATCAATCAAAAACAAAATTTGCTAGCCTCTAACTTTGTGGAAGTGTGACGTATATGAGAAAGAAGGAAAAGACACATCTATGAATAAGGAAAATACAATACTTTCGTTAAGGAATGGTACTCTGTGTTGTATTGCGAATGGGAAAGCTAGCAAGAAGACAAAATTGTTCTTTTTTAAAACTTCTCAAATTACTATACATGTTTGGAAAACTTATCTTCATATTTTAGAAGATTTGTCTGGCAGTTTTTCTAGAAGATACCTATTTAGTAGAGTATAAGTAAGCGTTATCTGGAGATTACAATAATTCATGGAAGGTTGCCTGGAGTTTCAACCTTTCTCATTTTGAGTTGAGCTGCGTTACCTTCTTCTTTGGCAGAACGGTACACAACATTTCTTTCGTTTTAGGATCAACCAAATATATAATAAATACGTTCGCGTTTTTCTGTTATTTAAAGGTACACATAAAGACCGTATCGTTTTTAATGGGTACACCTTGAAGCTGCTTTGCGAAAAAGACTATGACTTAATTTGACAGCTGCACGAAAAAAAAATCCGTGCCCGGATCCGTGAACGGCAGTCATGAATTCGAGAACAAGCAAAAATACACCGTGAAGTGAATCACGTAATCGTGAACTAGTTCACGTTTTTAGGCAAAGTCCTGAAAACGTGAACTAGTTCGCGGTCCGTTTTCATTTTTGAGAACGCTTTTGTTTCTGTGTGTTCATTTTACGCGTCTTCTCGGCATACTAAAGAAGTGAATTTCGCAGCTGAAATTATATTTTTTCACTCAAGTGCAACAATGAAGGGTTTGACAGAAGGAAAACGTAAAACGATTGCGACCAAATACTGTACGGAAACTGGTTTACCGATGGGGAAATTGGCGAAGAAGGAAGGAGTTAGCGTTCATGCCGTTCAAAATACGCTGAAACGATTTAGGATATATAATACGTTGCTGGATCTACCGGGTCGTGGTCGTAAACCTAGTCCATCTAAACCTGATTTGGACAAAAAGATTGGTGTGCAACTGAAAGAAAGAGGAATTGTCGATTAGAGATTATGCAAAAAATTATGAAACACTATATTTTTTGTATGCAGCTTCTTTGTTTTTTTTTTAATTATAAATGTTTTCAATTCGATGTCTGTAACAACACTAACTCCAACAGATTTTAAGAGACAATGTATTTCACATGTAAAAGCTGCCTTTTGAACAGCTACTCTGTTAAACGTTTTACTCTTCACTAATTTTGCAACTTAAAGAAGGCATTACAACGGATATTTTGTATGCTTTATTGTCAAATTTGGGGAGCAGCGTTTAAGTATCATTGCAAATCTGTTTTAATTGCTGTTCAACATTCAATTATATTTAAGATAAATCTTCCAGCTCAAACCTTTGTGGGAGTATGTGGCAGAATCATCATCATCAATCACTCCACTTCTTTTCCAAATCTACAAGAACGAACTTTTCTTAGTTAAAAAGTAGTCCTGCTCGTTTCTTGGATTTTTGCACGAAGCATTTTGTCAGGTGTAGTTCTTTTCGCACTATACGGAACCCCATTTCTTTCACTATCATGCTTCCGATTGATAGTTAAACGTTCTTCGAAACCTTTTATAAAACGAGAAATAGTCAATCGTTGGGTTCCCTACATTTATTTGACACCGAACGATCGGTTGTTGAGATGATAGTACAAGACTTTCTTTTTTCACTCATTTCAAACTCACGCAGTGAAAACAACAAACGCTGAGGCCGTTTCACCCAAAGTTTTATTAAATTCAACTCAAAGGGTTAGATGTTACAGCTTTTTGAAAGTGATGCAATTGTACCGTGAACACCCCTTAAGTCATTAAAATAATAAAACAAAGATTTGCTTCTTTCTGAAAAAATATACCTTGTAAAGCTATGTCCACTTAGAATCCGGAATAATAAAATCATCTGTATCGCGGTAACGGATTGACGTACAAATAAGTTTAATACATTACAACAAAGGTAATTCACTAAACTTTAAGGAAAACAAATTTTCAAAACAAATCATTTCTCTTCGTTTCTAATGAAAATTCGCACTTTCTTCTTTATTCCTCCCATCAAACGCTACACACCTCCGGAGTCAACTTCCTTGGTACATTTGTTCCACATTTTGGTCATCTGAGACGCGTCCCGAGCCGTTTTTCCACTTTTCTTAAGCTTCCGCTTCATTATTGTCCAAAATCTCTCGATGGGCCGGAACTGCGGGCAGTTGGGTGGATTTATGTTTTAATCGATGAAATCTACGTTATTATCGCGGTACCACTGGATGACTTCCCGGCTGTAGTGGCAACTCGCCAAATCTGGCCAAAACTTCATGGGACCTTTATGGTCTTTAATGAAAGGTAGTACGCGGTTTTTGAGGCATTCTTTCTTGTACAGCTCGAGTCCATCGTCTTATTCGTCACGAACACTTTCAACACATCATCAGGTTTTTTTTTGGCAAAATTGTCCATAAAAGCAAACTTAAACTTCGCAGGAACATCTCCTCGTGCCGTCGCCATGTAGAATTTTTTGCCAGAAAGCTGTCCGAAATCCATTTTGACATAGGTTTCATCTTCGATGAGCAGGCATCCTTGGTACTTCGTCAAAACCTAGCTCAATAGTTGCATCATGAATACCACTGTCTCACTATTTTTATTTATTCGAAATATTTCGGAGTTCTCAGAATCCCGTTTATTTTTTCACTTTAATAGGATCATAAACCACTCAAATTCGTGTTTAGGTCTGTATCCACAGTAATCTGGACACCTCAAAAGTTAAGTTAAACACAAATTTCGCATTATATTATATAATTTCATATTGGGATATGATTTAACAATTAACGAATTCAATACATAGTTAGTCGGCATTTGCATGAAATTTGAGAATTTTGCGCTTAACTCCATCCATTAGGTTTTGTACAAACTTTTCAGATACCGTGGTGGCCGTCTGTTCTATGTTTCTTTCCAGAAAGCTTTCAATTCCTCAGAGCCCAATATCTTTCGATTGAATGAAACTCTGCACAATTTGGTGGATTTGCGGTTTTTGGTACAATATTCACTTGATTTGCTTCGCAAATCGCTTGTCAAAGAAGGCGTTTTTCGGGAAATTTCGGTACCTTTATCGTCGTCAGCTGTAGAATTTCTGGCCTTAGCAAATAAGAAAACCAGCCCTTGAAGGGCCAGGATCCTTAAGGACGAAGGGTTCATCATCCATAACAACACATGAAAAGTTCGCAGTGATTTTGCTGCCGAGTTCTGTTTTTGTTGTTGTGATTAGAACTGTTTTTACTTTATACGGCTTCAGCCCCAAACGCTGCTTTGATTTTTTTCTCGTCATTTCTTCTTCAAGAATATTTTCTGTTGAGTTGTTTTGAATTTCTCATAGCCTATTGATTTGGGGTTCTTAAACTTTTTTCCATAATTCCCCAAATGGAAAAGTTCAATGGGTTTGGAATTGGTCAGAATTCGAATTGGAAAACCCATTTGCTTCCAAAAATGGTTGAAGCATGTTTCATCAAATGTCCGTGCAAAACATTATTGAGGTAGTAATATGCATTGATTTTAACATCTTTTTCTATGAAAAGTAGAGGAAATCGTTCTTTCGAGGATACTGCTCCTCAAACTATCACGGATGTGTGATGTTGAAAGCATGAAACTGCTTGGGCTGATGAAGGGATTTCCTGATTCAATGCTGCATAAAAGACTGCTTCAGCTATTTGAGCCAACCCTGTACATTGTACTTGTCATACAATTATACGATTGCAAAAATGGTTCAGGCATCCAAAGCTATCAATTAACAACTGTGGAAGTATGTTCATATAGAACACTACGTTGAGAGCCACGGAATAAGCCAATTATAATATGCAATAAGCATCAAATGCAAAGAAAGTTTATGAATTTTTAGCACGAAGGATGATTATCAATTTGTTTGCTTAAAATGCCCGGTTACTTTTGCTATAACCTACGCGCACGTCTGTTTATTCGATCCTTATGGGAAATAACAAGCACGGGGAATCTCGTGACGCGTTTGAGCAGAATCAAAAGGCTGCGTGATATTTGAAATTGACGTAATCCTACATGATACACCTTACAATTGTTTTAGACGACTGTGTTTTATGATCAACGGTTATCTGGTTGGATTGGAATCCTTCAGAAACTGTATTTTACGAGTAAAATAAAAATTTAGATTTAAATAAATCACAATCATAAGTATCAGCATAAATCTGCACATTTAAGAGTCAACTAAAGACAAATTTGATAACACAAATCTTTGTGTTACAAATTTGATTGAAATTATTTTTTGAATGAAAAACTAATTAAAAATCAAATTTGACAAGAGAAGAATGGCGGGACAATCGGTGGCGGGTTAAAACGGACAGAATCAGTTTCATATAAAATCGTTAAGATCTTGGCAAATATTGAATTCAGAAAAAAAGATGCTTTGACTGCCATGCCATGCACAGAAGTGGTTATTTTCCATGCTATGAGTGCTACGTGACAGATTAGATGTCTACTGTTGTTTGATTGTTTGCAATGGTACTGAATGATTAAAACCAGAATGATTGATGGCGGGCTTGAATTTTTCAGCTGACATTTTTATTTTTGCTTTAAATATTCAATATTGGGCCTTGAATACATAATCAACCGTCGCTTATTACTCCCAATTACAAATTCACTGCTGATTGGTTTTGGATAAGTGGCCACCACAAGGTATTTTAAAAACATGATGGATGATGGAGATTAAAATAGTAATTCAAGAGTCGTTGAATAGTCATTCAGAATGTTACATGCTCAAAGGGTTGATTCGGTCCATTGACGAGGATTTTCGTGAGTGGTGGGACTACAATTGTTAAGGGATTTAATACTTTGCTTTAAATTTTCGTTCGATAAGCTTTAATATGAATTTGAATGGAAGGACTAATTACGTTAACATGTAACCCTAGAAGTGGACAGCAATTTCTGCTAGAACCAAAGATGTGAAGAGAAAGTATTGATAGGTCCGTAAGAGCACGGCAGGTTGTGCAATTGAATAGAAGTAGTTGAAATTGAGTGGAGGCATGTTTGAAAGGCGGCATCCGATCAAGCAGACAAACTTTTGCCTAACTACCACAATGCGTGGTAGGTAAGGGGGAAAGGAACCCCCTTGACAGGCAAATGAGTGCCGGCCTGATCGTGCTAATATACCGCCAATGGCCCAGCAGTTCTAGCGATGAGAAATTTCTGTTTCACTTCCCAAAGGCTACATATGACAGAAATCAATTTCCAATTAAGGAGTGTATCGAATATAAGCTATCCACATACATTTGCGTTGTACGCATGTATTTGTGATGGTTTTTTATGCTCTGAATACTGCATGCTGTGCGTTTGACTGTCAGCTTTCTTTTGTTTACTTGTTTGTGCGGTTCAAATTCTGCGTTTTCAAATGAATTCATCATGCGTGTGTTAAAACCATCATTAATAAGTTTGGGGAACACTATTCTTTGGATGAGCTACCAGGAAGAGGCAGAAAACCCGGTTCTTCCAACCCGAAACTGGAGCAGAAAGTGGTATATCTAATCATGAAGAACAAATCAATGTCAATACGTGATTTGGCCAAAAAAGCAGGAACGAGTGTCGGAATGATCCAGCGTATCAAGAGGCAAAACCACCTGAAGACCTACAAGAAGCAGAAAATCTCGAAACAAAGTGCAGAACAGAAGAAGCGAGCAGCAACAAGGGCCCGGAAATTGTATTCGCGTCTTTTGCAGCGTCCGGATGCATGCGTTTTGATGGACGATGAGACCTATGTAAAGGAGGACTCAAAAACCCTTCCAGGTCCACAATACTTTACTGCCGTCGTTGGGGAGGATATGAGCGATGCGGACAGGTCGATTCAAGTGGAGAAATTCGGTCGAAAGGTACTGGTATGGCAAGCAATATGTTCCTGTGGTTTGAAGTCAACCATTTTTTACACTACCGGAACTATAAATGCGGAAATCTATCGATCTGAGTGTCTCCAGAAGAGATTGTTGCCTTTATATAAGAAGCATAGTACACCTCCACTGTTTTGGCCGGATTTAGCGTCGGCTCACTATGCCAAAACCACTCTCAATTGGCTTGCGGAAAAGGGTATAGATTTCGTTGAGAAAAATATCAATCCACCAAATTGCCCTCAGCTTCGACCCATCGAACGTTACTGGGCAATCGTGAAGAGGGTCTTCAAGAAGACTGGTAAGGCAGCTGGGAACATGCAGGAGTTCAAAAAAATTTGGGCTCAAGCGTCCAAAAAATGCGATGCAACACTTGTCCGGAACTTGATGAAGAGCATTCGATCCAAAGTTCGAAAATTCGTGAAGGAATAACTTAAATTTCATCCGGTCTTCATTATGTTCAAGTTTAACCTCGTACAATAAAGGATCAATTTTTTGTTTGAATAAAATATCGGGTTTCAACATAATTTGAAAGAAAGTTTGTGGATAGCTTATTTTCTATACACTCCTTAGAGGTACTTTTAGGACACAACTACTAATGTTACACGGTTATTATGTTTCTCTCTTCGTCAGTTACAATAATAACCTCAGAGAAAACCCCCGGTAGTGTGTTGTATATTATAATTCTAATGCAACAGCTCCTCAAAGGGTTTAAATAGCGGAAACTTTCATTAAATTAGATTGATTGCCAACAAAACAAACAATGACAACTGTAAGTACACCGAATTATTTATCAATAGAGATGAAGTAACTCGACATGCACTAAACAAAGGATACGGGTTATACTACAATAGATCAAATAACTGGTCGCAGTTGTTTATGTCCCGAACAGAGAAAAAAGAAATAAATAAATGGCAAAGGCTAAGGGAAAATGTCCTGAATCATTTTGATCAATAAGCCTATCGTCAATAATGCTTAAAATAATGGAAAAGCTTATTGCTCATCACCTTAAAACAATTTATTTGAAAAACAGTCCTTCTAAAATAGAAAAAACATGTGAAGCAAAAAAAAAAATAGAGGTGGGTTATATCAGGGATATAACCGCAAGGTTAACGTAGGACCGCGTTGGTGTGTCCCTTCTTATTTAATTTTCTACATACTGAGCCATTGCTTACGGTTGTCCGTTCGGGCTTAGAGAAACATCTTTGTCGAATTTACCACTGTCGGCTAAATGCCTCAAACAATCCAAAATGTCCTTTTTTTCTGATAATATGCAATGGTTGTTTAGGATCAATCACGAACATTTCACTTGAACACAAACTCTTTGATTGTAAAATTTAATTGGTCGTCCTGAAAAGGACGGTGGTTATGATACGCGTTAGAAAAAATCTTCGTAACAAGAGAGCGAAATACACAACCGTACATGCCGTTCAATCGAAATTGAATTTCTAAATGAAATCATTTCGGTTCGAATCGTGTGCTTTATACTGGCGTTGATTGCATTGTCTACAAAGAAGGGAGGTACTAGAATGCAGTACGAAGTAGATTTCATAAGAGAGGACGGACTTCAGTTATAAAACCAGACACCGGCAACAAAGAAAAGTAGATTTGCAGCTGAGAGGCGAGGGCTATGGCTGTATTAAACATCGAATGAAACCTAACGAAATAAAAAGAAGAAGATAATTTGAACCATTTTTCACCCGTTTTTGAGGACCCGGAAAGGGAAACCATATTTTTAACCTGTTCATATGCAGATTTGTATGGGAGCAAAAGCCGGTCATTTTTAAATAAAAAGTTGAACTACTTATACTAATAGCACTTAATTGAAAATTTCATCAAAAACATTTGTCTTCCAGATCAAATGGTGTACAAACGAGAGTTATTAGCGTTTAAAAACCTTTCACTTTTGCGTAACGCTCTCATTTTTCAAAATTTTGAAATGACACCCGGTAAAGAGAACTACGCTCTCATTTTTCAAAATTTTGAAATGACACCCGGTAAAGAGAAACGTCCTACGTTAAAAATTTTGCTTGCAACTTTTTTTTGAAATAAAAGGAGCACTTGACAACGCGTCGCACAAATCTATGACAAGAACAATGTTAAAACATGGTTTTGACAAATGTATCGTCAAATGGATTAATAAAACGCTATCGCAACGTGAAGTATCAGCAGAGCTCGGTAATGCGACTATATCTGTGAAAGTAGTAAAAGGGTGTCCAAAAGGAGGCGTTCTATCTCTTCTCTGGTCATTAGTGGTATATGAACTACTGACAAATCTAGACATATTATAATAAGAAGAAAAAAAAATAATATAATAACAAAACAAAAAAAGAATTTTAAAAAAAATTGTAATAAAAAAAGAAACAATGAAAAAAACCACCCCACAAAAAACCTATCCTCTTTCAAAAAAAAAAATACCCCCCCCCCCCGCGGAAGACACCCAAACAACCCGTTCCAGATATATATTTTACAAGCGAATGGGATTTCATAAAACAAATTAATTTTTTTTTGTTTACCAACAATAATATTATAAAAAAATTTTATAATATAATATATATATAAAAAATTTTTGGGCACTATGCGTGTGTGTATAAACGTGTGTGCGTGTAAAGGGCGATACGGTCAAAATTTGGTCAATATCAACTTGACGTATTTCTTTCAATTTTGCATTTAAAAAACCTGAACACCCCTCATTTTGAAGGTGTGTGTGTGTGTAGAATGTTGCTCCTATTTTGATTTTGGAATTCACTCTTCAGTTATCAAAATGCCGTCCAAGCAAGAAGAGCAGCGTATCAAAATTTTGCTCGCGCATCGCGAAAATCCGAGCTACTCGCACGCAAAGTTGGCAAAATCGCTAAAAGTTGCCAAATAAACCGTTAAAAATGTAATTAAAGTGTTTGGGAAACGTTTGTCGACAGCCAGGAAGTCTGGATCGGGGGGAAATCGAAAACCGGAAGCCGCTGAGACGACAAAGAGAGTTGCCGGTAGTTTTAAGCGAAACCCTAACCTATCTCTCCGAGATGCCGCAAATAAGCTGGGTGTATCGTCTACAACCGTGCATCGAGCCAAAAAACGAGCCGGACTATCGACTTACAAGAAGGTAGTGACTCCAAATCGCGATGATAAACAAAATACGACGGCCAAAGCGCGATCCCGGAGGCTGCGTGGTAATGGACGACGAAACCTACGTCAAAGCCGACTACAAGCAGCTTCCGGGACAGGAGTTTTATACGGCAAAAGGAAGGGAAAGGTAGCAGATATTTTCAAGCACACGAAACTGTCAAAGTTCGCAAAGAAATATCTGGTTTGGCAAGCCATCTGTACCTGTGGCTTGAAAAGCAGCATTTTAATAGCTTCCGGGACTGTCAACCAAGAAATTTACGTGAAAGAGTGTTTGAATAAACGTCTGCTGCCTTTCCTGAAGAAACACGGTTGTTCCGTACTGTTTTGGCCGGATTTGGCATCTTGCCATTACGGTAAAAAGGCCATGAAGTGGTACGCCGCCAACAACGTGCAGGTGGTTCCCAAGGACAAGAACCCTCCCAACACGCCAGAGCTCCGCCCAATTGAGAAATACTGGGCTATTGTCAAGCGGAACCTAAAGAAGACCAAAAAAACTGCTAAGGACGAGCAGCAGTTCAAGGCAAACTGGCTTTCTGCGGCGAAGAAGGTGGACAAGGTGGCTGTACAAAATCTGATGGCAGAGGTCAAGCGTAAGGCCCGGCAATTCGGATTTGGAAAAGCGGAAGCCTAACTGAATATTTTTCCTGAATTTTATACTAATTGAACTTGAAAAAGAAATTTAATTTGATTTTTTAAATAAACGATTTCACCGATTTACACGCGTTTTCCCTTGACCAAATTTTGACCGTATCACCCTTTATTTTTTATTTTTCCAACACCCCTCTTTTTTTTTTAAAAAACAATTAAAATAAAAAAAAAAATTACCAAAAGAAGAAAATTAAAAATACATAGCTTTCAAATGAAAGGAACTTTAATGACGCCTTCATCTGAAGTTAAGTATTTGGGTCTTATTTTGAATTGCAAACGAAATTGTAATTCACACTTAATACAGAACATAGATAAAGCAACAAATGCACTATATTTGAGTAAACGAACTTTTGGTAATAAATGGGGATTACGACCAGCAATGATTCACTGGATATACACGGTAATTATAAGACCCAGAATTACATATGCTTGCCAAGGTGGTGGCCAAGAACTAAAGAAAAATGTGCCATTAAGAAGCTAGAGAAACTACAAAGAATGAGTCATTTGTCCACAACTGGTACGATGCGTAGCACACCAATGAAAGCTTTAGATGCATTTCTAAATCTTCTTCCGTTGCACCTGTTCATTCTATTGGAACCCGAAAAAAGCGTGCTTCGTCTCAAACAGACTAAATCATTCCTTGACGGCGACATCAGAGGACATTTAAGTATTTTAAATAACATTCAAATCAACCCATTACTTACAGTCTATAACGACTGGATGGAAACGCAATTCAACTTTTTTCGTTTGTTCAATGTGATAGAACTAGACCGCACTGTTTTGGGTGGCGGGAGGACCACAAATACATCCTGGATCTATCGTATTCCATACTGATGGGTCAAAACAAAATGATCAATTTTGTTAATTGTTAATTTTTCAGTTTCAATGGGTAGATGGCCAACCGTCTTCCAGGCTGAAATTCAAGCAATTGTGGAGTGTACTTTGCTTTGCTTAAATAGGAATTATAAACATTCAAATTTATGTATTTTCACTGATAATCTGCATTGAAATCTTTTACCTTTACACCAAAACTAGTATGAGAATGTCTCCTTTTACTTCAACGGCTATGTATTAATAATACAGTTAATCTTCACTGGGTTCCTGGACATTGTGGAATCGATGGCAATGACAGAGCTGATAAACTAGCTAGGGCTGACTTCTAAGCCATTTCTAGGCCCAGAGCCATTTTGCGGAGTCTCTGCATGCGCAATCAAAATGGAACTCAGGAACTGGAAAAAGAAGATGGTGATTACAAACTGGAATATAACCACCACCTCCCAGCTAAAAAGTTCATTACGCCTAACATATCGAATATATAAAAGCTTCTCGTTTTGTCAAAAAATGACCTGTGCACATTCTTCTTCTTTCTTAGCGTTTCAAGCTTATTGGTTTCGCAATTACTTAGTGTTCTAAATGCACTTCCACAGTTATTAATTAAGAGCTTTCGATGCCACGTACCATTTTTGTATTGGTATGATTGTGTGGCAAGAACAATCTTACCCTAACTATAAAAATTCCTCGACCAAGACGTTGAACCCAGCCACCTCCAGCATGGTGTTGCTTTGTAGCCACACCTTTACCGACTGAGCTAAGGGAGGACCCTGCACATACACAGGCCTAATTAGAGGACATTGTATGGTTAAATATCATCTAAGTCTAATTGATGAAGTCGGAGATGATGTTTCTCGCTTTTGTAATGAGGAATGCGAAACCTCTGAACATTTATTGTGCAACTGTCTTTTTTGCACAGACTAAATTTTTCGATAAGAGGCTTTTAAAGCCCTTTGAAATATGGTATCTATGCCTTCGTAAGGTAGTGCGTTTTGTACGACACATTATTCCTTACTGGGATAGTACCCTAAATCATGCGATGATGGTCACTTCTCATAGTAGTTTATCACCGTGAAATGGTATAGAAAAATGAGTTGTGTATCACAATAGATCAAAATAATTGTCGCAGTGATAATACCCACTGGGCCCTATTTTCATCAATAGATTCAATTCATTCACTACATATTCTCTTACGCTTTGATGCAAAATGATGCCTTCTTTTTTGGTCAGAATATGATCTTGAAATGAAACGTTCGTTACGGAATTGTAAATGAAAAAGCAACATTACGTACGAACGTACGAGAAGCGTCAACTGTAATCAACTGCTTTAAGCACCTTTTTTTGTACGCAATTTCTAACTTGGTTTAACCAGTACGTACGTATAAAAATTGTACGAAACAAAAACTCTCTTCACGAAGCCAACGGCATCAGAGGCACTGTCTGCTACGTATCGACTTTCAAATTATGCCATCCATCACCCTGTGATCGTTGAAGAATGTGCGATGAGGAGATAAAGAAGGTTAATTTTTGTTTTCAAACTATAACTATATCAGCTTTGTAGTTCATTATTCATCAATCAGAATTAATTTACACCTCGAACGGAAGTTATTCGATAGTAAACGATTAATAAGTACAAAGGAAGATGTGAGCCACAGAATTATGCCTTTTGCTCCACCGCTGGAACAAAAATTAACAGCGCTATTCGTGCTATTTGACAATAAACAAAAAGCTTGTGAGTAGTAGCGCCAGGGTGGGAAGAGTTTATTTTTGAATAACCTTCATTTAATATGCATAGCTATTTTTGTCAACCATTAACACTAGGCGGCTTATTAGCACGTGTAAAATTTAGACCATCGTAAACAGCGGCAAGGTTTTAAGTTAAATAGGCCTTTTAACTCTTTTTAAGGAGAAGAGTACTCGTAGTACTCGTATCACTAGGGAAAAGGATCTTGTGCTCGGAGAAAGGTGTATCACTCGTCTCTCAAAAAATTTTGAACAATTTTGATGCGTTCAGCTCCGATATCATCCTTGCCGCCGCCTTGATATTCTTGAGCTGTTGGATAGCATCCTTAACTCACAGTGTGGTATCTCGTTCGTCCCCATCGTTCGCCGTGCTGACGTAGTCATTTCTTCCACTATCTTGGTCTTCTGCGCTTGTGTCCTCTGCACCATTCAAGTGTTTGTCGTAGTGCTACTTCCACTGGTCACGTCCACCTCACGTCCATCCGTCAGAATGCCACCATCCTTATTCCTACTCATTTCGGATTGTAGCACAAAGCCTTTGCGAGATGTGTTGAGCTTCTGAGAGAACTTCTGCGTTTCTTGAAAGTGGTGCAGCATTCCCTTCTTGTTGTTGCCGCTCCATCTATAACGGTCCACTACAATTATGTTCCAGAAGTGCCGTCCATCTATCATAACGTGGTCGATATGCGATTCTGTCTGCTGCAGTGATCTTATGGTGTTCTTACGCTGGAGGCTGTGCTGGGAGTAGGTGCTACAAATATTCTTGGAGGCAACGAATTCAATAAGTACTAGGCAGTAGTCGTTTGTCCGCTGGTGAGCGCTGAACTTTCCAATAGTCGGGGAAAACTTCTCCTCGGCTGCTTGTTACTGAATTATCGACAGCAACCCCCTTCTATCGTCGCTGAACGAAGGCTTAATGCTCGTGAGATACAAAAATAGGGCAGAATTAAAATAATACTGATATCATAAATTTTATTGTAATAGCTTAAAATACGTCTGTGCAATTGTAGTTTGGCGAGTATGCAGGTACTAAAGGGTGTCCACAGTTAAATTGCATCACTTTAAACTCGTCCTCAAAAACCGATTGTCATGAAATATTCAGGGAATAAAATACAATGTATAATCTTTCCTTCGAACTTTCTTCTTAATACCACGCATAAGATTTTGTTCAACGCTTGAACCGACATTTTTTTCCGCTTTCAACCATGACCTCAACATTTCCTGTTCTGTAGTGACAACTTTAGGATGCTTACGAAGTTCGTGCTTCATTATAGCCCATTATTTTTCAATAGGCCGCAACTCTGGAGAGTTTGGGGGATTAAGATCCTTCGGCACGAAATTGACACCATTCGTCTTGTACCACTTCAAAACATCCTTGGAGTAGTGACAAGAGGCTAGGTCCGGCCAAAAAAATTGTAGGAACGTTGTGTGTTTCGAGAAACGGAAGCAGTCGTTTTTTCAGGCATACTTGACCATTTACAGTCGAAGTTGTAGTTTACCACACGAACAAATCCCCTGCCAAATCATGTATTTCTTGGGGAACTTTGAAACTTGCTGTTTCCTGAGAGACTCTGGAACATCGCACTTGTCTTTCGCAGTCACATACTGGTTGTCAGGAATTTGTTTAAAGTCCGCTTTTACGTGTGTTTCATCGTCCATTGCAGCAGGTGGTTTCGTCGACATTTGTGTGTACAGCTTACGTGCTCGTGTTTGTGATGTCCTATTCTATTTTTCATTGCGGTTTGGAGCTTTCTGAACGTTGAATGAACGGAGCCCGGCTCGTTTCTTGGCTTTCTGCACGAAGCTTTTGGTCAAGTTTTTTCGCGACATCCCGAACGGAACAGTTGGGTTTGCGTTTAAGGGCAGCAACCACTCGCTTGTGATGCTTTACACAGTACGGAACACTTTTTCTACCACTCACCTTCTTCCGATCGACAGTTAAACGTTCCCCGAAACCTTTTATGACACGAGACACTGTAGACTGGAGAATGAGATGGCTCGGTGCGAAAGAAGTGGGTTGTCGAGGTGCGTGTGTAAAATGTTCTCGCGCTCATGCTGTTCCTTAGACTCCATTTTCGAAACTACGACACATTGCACAATGAAACTGTGCAGTGTAAACAATACACGTTGAGATCATTTCACCCAAAATTTCGTTGAAATCATCCCAAAGGGCGAAATGTTACAGCTTATTGAAAGTGATGCAATTTAACTGTGGACGCCCTTTATTAATAAAATCGTTCCTCTTCTTTCGTGTACAATTAGAGCCACTCCTAACTTGTTTGTTTTAATCACGATTTTTTTTTTCACAAAGCTGTGTCACTTTATTACTTTCATCAAAATTAAGAATTTAATAGTCAAAAAATCCTTTAATAGTCAAAAAATGACTGACTTGGTTCTAACGAGTACTCTGCACTTCCAACTTTCTTAAGTTCAAGTAACTTCGCAAAACTGATCCCACACACCAAGGAATTATTAATTTTACATGAGCCGTTAATGCAAATTTGATTTACGTCAAGGAAGGTTAATAGATAATTCATGTAAAATTAAGTGTTCCGACCGTCGACCTAGTCGATAAGTGGCGATGAACAGAATCGGTTGTAGCTATGGAGCTGTCAGTTCCAACGGCACTGCATATACATCCTTGTTGAGAACTTTCTGAGGCCTACGTTATATGTGTGTAGGTATTTAATCTGTGTCCACTGTGACCACTGAAATCAGCTCAAATCCGGGAGCTAGAAAGTGTTCGCATTTCAGAATGCATCGAGAGTCACGCCCGTTCCGAGTTTACTTTCACAAATAGAACGCCTCACATTTTAACATTATCGATATCAATCTGATAAGGGTACTACTACATTACACTTCTAGATTGGGATAGTCAAAATTTCCAACTCAGGCACGTATTTTGTAATATATTTATAATTAGAGAGATCTCACCAAAAGCCGACTCCGGAATAACACTAGCTTGTTTAGCCATCAACATGAAAATTTGCGATACTGATTTATAATTAAGCACTCGCAACGGCATAAATGCAATCTAGAAATAAAATTAATATTGCTAAACCGCCTGCTAGATATGCAACCAGCATTACAAATACGGAGCTCACCGCATGGTGAGTGTGTAACTGAAATTGTGTGCTTCGTTCGTTGCTTCTGACCAACCACACTCCACACTCAGCCTAAAATCAAAATTCCCCGGAATGGGGCTACTTATAATTGAACTTCAAAGCTGTTTTGAGGTTTTCAAGCAGATCGGCGCAAATAATCAACTCGTGACAGAGCTGAAAAATATACCCGTCTTTAATTTTCTGACACTGAAATTTCTCCGAAAATCGACCGGGAATGTGCAAATGCTGTCACACCAGTGAGCAATACCCTTTCAGATTACATTACATTTTCAATATCAAATTCGGTTGAAAACATGATAATTCCGATTTTTTTTAACAATGACGGAGAAAAAAAGCGTCTCCTTCACTCGAAAGCACAGCCTACTGTGATTGACATTTGGTGTTTTATTACACGTGCCTTAAATACTCATGCTGTCTTTAAGGGTTTGTGCTGAAGCGTTCTTGGCGGCAGCCATTACCTCAACATTTAGAATTGATACAATTCAGAATCTGTACTAGATATTGAAAAATTAATCACATCAGTTTGTATTCTTTTTTGATGTGATCAGTCTGATATTGTTCGATTCGAAGTTCATTCACTAACAATCGAGATTTATCAATTTGAAATAGCAAGGTAAGTTTGCGAGAGCGAGATAAAAGATAGGAAAAATTACATGGAGCAGCGATTCACCTTAACAAGCATTGGTTTTTCCATAAAACCTTCGAATTTTCAAGTCCGTTTCAAACCAAATGTGTCTAAATTTTGGTGCAAATTACTGGTAATACGTCAAAGAAATTCGCATTTTTGTTTTAGAGCACAAAACAAAATATTTATTGTTCATAATAATAATTTAATTTCAGCCCTTGAAAGTGCCCAGCTTCACACTAAAACCGGACAGGAATCTTTTAAACGAAGCAGCATGGTTAGGATTTGAATTATATATAAGCTTCGCAGCAAATGACGCTTCTGGAAAACAATGTACGGCGGGCCATTGCGCCGTATGCATTAAATTGAAAAATGTTTACTTCAACGGAATACGGACCTTTCCAGGAAAAAGGTAGAATGGTTGAACGGTACTTCGGGTACTCATTAAAAATAATTTATTTATTTTTTGCTTCTGTCCTTCAAATACTTTACCAAAGCTGTTGGCACATTTTTGGTAAATCTTTGGTACATTGTTCTCTATTGCAAAAGATGCGGTTTAAGCAAATCCGTTTTTTATTTACTCTCACCGCTAAAACGATACAAAAAACAAAGGCCTCTCCATGCTTCAGGATGGTATTGAATAAGAAAGCAGAGACAATTGTTCAGCTATCTAATTTAAAATCCTCTTATATGCTAAAAGTTAGAACTTGGAACATAGTATTTTTGAAAAAAATGGAATTGGGAAGCAATGAACCATTATGGGAGCTTTTTCTTCCTTTCAATCATGAGCTGTTCTTTGATGATGATGATGATGATGATGACGATGATGATGATATGATGATGATGATGATAATTTAACTTGATATCTTTGATGAAAAAATCTTTGAATAATTAAACAATCGAAATTACGTACTTCTTTCGGATTTCATAATTTTCTATTTGCTAGAATGTTTTTTTGAAGCTTGAATTAAGGTTATGTCGTAATATTTGGGACAGAAAAATAATAAATTGTCATGAGAGATTTTTAGTTTTTTCAATCATAAGTAGTTGGTTTTTAATTTTAAAACTTTAAATCCACTAAAATGCCTCGATGATGTTTTCTCCATCTTTAAAATCTTTCAAACGATTTCAAGCAAACAGAAACAAGTAAATGAATTATCTATCACTCAGTCAGTTTCTGATACGACCTAATGGCCTATTCGGTTTAATAGTATTCAGCCTCATAGCGTTCGGCCTAATGGCTCATTCCGCCTAATAGCAATCAGTATGATAGCGTTCGGCCGAATGGCGCTCGTCCTAATGGCGTTCGGCTTAGTGGCGTTTGACCTAATGGCTCATTTGGCCTAATAAAGGGTGTCCACGATGAAATTGCCACACACAAAATTGATTCGCAAAATTAGAGTTTTCATCCGATTGCCATCAAATTTTTAGGGATTGAGAAATAACTATTAAACTTCATTTAACCATTTTATTCGTATTTTATTTAAAGTCCATACTCAAATGCCCGCACCTTGGCCTTAACCCCAGCCATAAGATTCTGCACAACCTGTGAATCCACCGTTTTTTGCATGTAAACCCATACTTTCTTCAGTTCCTCGACTGTCTTCACTACCTTAGGTCGTTTAAGAAGGTGCTGCTTCATAATCGCCCAGTACTTCTCGATGGGGCGGAGCTCCGGAGTGTTGGGAGGGTTGAACATTTTCGGCACGAAATTGACCTTATTGTCCGCATACCACTTCAGCACGTCCTTGGAGTAGTGGCATGAGGCCAAATCCGGCCAGAAGATTGTTGGGACGTTGTGGGCCTTCAGGAGAAGAAGCAGCCGCTTCTGGAGGCACTCTTTATGTACACCTGTCCGTTCATCGTGTCCTTGGTCACGAAAGGTGCACTCCGCTTCCCGCACGTGCAGATGGCTTGCCAAACCAGGAATTTCTTCGCAAATTTGGACATCTTCTGAGTGCGGACATGCTCCGGAACGCTGAATTTATCCTTGGCCGTGAAAAACAGGTTGCCGGGGATCTGTTTGAAGTCGGCCTTCACATATGTTTCGTCGTCCATGATGCAGCATTCAACTTTCGTCAGCATGTTGAGGTACAACTTCCTGGCACGGGTTTTGGCGGACTTGTTCTGCTTCTCGTCGCGATTAGGGGCCTTTTGTACCTTGAACGTTCGAAGCCCAGCCTTAGTTTTGGCCTTCTGGACAAAACTTCGGCTTAGGTGCAGCTTCTTAGCCACATCCCGAACGGAGGCGTTCGGATTTCGGTTGAAGGCCCCAACTACGCGGTTGTGATTTTTGGTGTTGTACGGAATACTTTTTCCTTCACTTCTGGGCTTCCGATCGGTGGTCAACCGTTCCTCGAACCGCTTAATCACTCGCGACACCGTGGAATTCGCGATTCCCAACGTTTTAGCGATGGAACGATGCGAGAGATCCTTGTTCTCGTGATGAATGCGCAAGATTTTATCACGCACGAGCTGTTCTTTCGACTCCATTTCCGCGAGTTTTGATCACAGGACTTTAAAACTTGCAGGATGTAAATAATGCACTATGAACTAAATCCACCCAAATTTTCATTAAATTCTACCCAACGGTTAAAAAGTTAGAGCAATTTCATAGTGTGGCAATTTCATCGTGGACACCCTTTAGCAATCAGGCTAATGGCGTTCGGCCTAATGGCGTCACTAAAACACTAGACCAATTGTCACGAACTTCGGGAACAAAAAACATTATGAGGACTGTATCGAAACAAACTGGCAAAACATTTTTTATCATAGCATGAAATAAAAAACAACAACAAAATAAAATCAAATGTATCATTTTTAATTTTTTATTTTTATTTAATTCAAGTTTTGCTCTCTTAGTTTAAATTAAAAAAATTAATGAATGCAACTTTTTTTTCCAAAATTTTCTCATGAAGTTTTGGACATTAGTTTCGTCACATTTCTTGAAAGCCGCATACCAATTATTTTTGAACACTTCCATAATCTTGTACTCCATACAAGTCTTCTCTAAGTTGCGCATAACGGTAGCCCAGTAGCGTTAAATTGGACGAAGCTGTGGACAATTGGGAGGATTGATGTCTTTCTCAACGAAATCTACTCCATTTTTGCGCAACCATTGAACTGTGGTTTTGACGTAATGGACTGACGCCAAATCAGGCCAAAACAAAGGAGGAACCTTGTGTTGCTCGTGTGACGGAAGCATCATTTTCTGCAAACACTCAGTACGGTAAACTTTGGCATTGATCGTACCTTTAGTGTAGAAAATCGAGGACTTGAAGCCACAGGAACAAGTCACCTTCCATACAAAGAACGTTCTGGTCAAATTTTTCCACCTAGAACGACTTATCTGAGATGCTCACATTTTCACCGACGACCTTAGTGAAAAATTGCGGTCCTGGAAGCGTTCTGGAGTCTTCTTTCACATATGTTTCGTCATCGATCAAAACGCAGGCAGACGGTCGTTGTCAAAGTCAACTGTATAACTTTCTGACTCTGGTTTTCGCCCTGGATTTTTGCTCAGCGCTTTGTTTTGCTATTTTTTGCTTCTTATTAGTCTTAAGGTTGTTGCGCTTCTTGAATCTTTGCACTTTATTTCGACGGAGGTATCAGCTTTTTTGGCCAAATCACGAATCGACATCGATCCAATTTGGGTAAGCTGGACCTGATTTTCTGCCTCTTCTTGGCAGCTCATCGAACGAGTAGTGTTCCCCGAACTTGTTGATGATAGATTTTACGCTGTCGTGATGAATTTTGCAATTTTGTTTATTAAGACATACTTCTGAGGCTCGTGTCCTAATTTGAATTTTACACTCTTTTATTCGCGGCATCTCGATAACGATCACTGTTTATCGAAAGTTCAGGAGTGGATCAAGTTTTTTACAAATGAACGCGTCAAATGTAGGTAAGCTAAGACTATCCCCAAGCAACACAAAAGTTTTATAACGGTTGAAAATACTGTTATATTACTAGATTTGGTTATAAAGAAGCTTACTCAACATAAAATCATGAAGATGTGATACTCGGGTCGGTCTGAAATGGTATTCATCACTATTGAAGTATTCGGTGTTGTTACAGTTGTCATTGTTTGTTTTGTTGGCAATTAATTGACTTTTATTGAAAGTTTCTGCTTTTTAAACCCTTTGAGGAATGACAGCACTCTTCAAATGTGCGCCCCTTTATCATTCAAAACCGGATTTATTGCAAACAAAACATACAATGACTCCGATACTGACCATGCATCAGAACCCTAGTCATAACCAATTCAAACTATAACACATCGAATAGAAAATGAGAATTCACATAAATAACCATGTTTTCCTTATTCCAAGCTCATCCTCGGTGGCACAATCCGAGTATTACCACTTTTCACAAGCCAAAACATGTAATAAAGACTAAGATATGTTCCTTTGATTACCAAAAAAAAAAAACAAATATGTTACCTAGTTTGAATTAATTCGGACTAGGGTTCGATGGTAGATCTGAAACCCCGTAACGCACCACAAAAAGGTGATCTACCAGCGTTACGGGTTAAGCAGTCGTTTCTTCAGGCACTAATTCATGTAGACTTGGCCATGTGAGGTTTTTCGCGTGAACAAATCACCTGCAAAATCAAGAATTTTTTGGCTAACTTCGACACTTGCTGTTTCCTGAGGGACTCTGGAACAATGAACTTGTCTCTCGCAGTCACACACTGGTTCCCTGGAATTTGCATTAAGTCCGCATTTAAGTATGCGTCATCGTCCATGGCACAGCAGTGTATTTTTTTTTGCAACATTTTTAGATACTCTAATTGTTATGTTTGTGTTCTCCCTGCGTGGAGTAACGATTATGATTTAGTAGAAGATGTTCGCTCATCACCATGAGGCACCAAGAATGGACAGTAATGTTTTGCTAGAATGAAAGATATGAAGAGAAAGTGTTGAAAGTTCCGTCAGTGTACGGTAGGTTGGAAATAGAATAGAAGTATTGAAAATTGAGCGAAAGGACATGGGTAAAGTAGTACTCGAACCAAGGACGTTGCCTTTGCCTAACATCCCACTGCGGGGTAGATCAAGGCACGGACGAATCCGCCACCTCAATAGGCTCTTCCATAATTAAATTTAAAAAAATACAAGTATTTTACAAGCTAAATAACTAAGTTATCATATGAATATATTCAGTAATGTGTTTTGGTGGAATTTTTTTTTATTGAAACAGAGGTTTCAAAATAAGTTCCCGAGAAAGCCTTTAATGAATGGCCCGCTCTAGCACTGTATTGTAAATGATGACCCGAGCAAAAGTAATTGGCGAAGCAGGAAGGAGTTAGCGTTTATGCGGTTCAAATAACGCTGAACCGATTCGGGACACATAATACGTTGCTGGATCTACATGGTCGTGGTCGTAAACCTGATCCATCTAAACCATATTTGGATAAAAAGATTGGTGGGCTGTTTGAAAGAAAAAAGCAGTTGTCGATTAGAGATTGTGCAAAAAAATGTGCAACATCGATCGGAACGGTTCAGCGCGCTAAGGCACGTAGCTGTCTCAAGACCTACAAGAAGCCAAAATGTCCCAAACGTAGCAAATTACAAGCGACTATCGTGAAAACCCGAGCTCGTAAGTTGTGCGATGAGGTTTTGAGGAAAAAGAAAACGTGCATCATTATGGATGATGAAACGTATGTTAAGCTGGACTACAAAACGTTTCCAGAGGCACAATATTACATTGTGAGGCAAGGCACCGATGTGCCAAACTCAGAAAAATCAATTTTTGTGAAAAATTTGTAAAGAAAGTATTGGTTTGGCAACCAATTTGCCAATGTGGAATGAAATCTTCGCCTTTTTCACACTTGCCAACATGAATGCCAAAATTTACCGGAAGGAATGTTTTCAAAAACGTGTGCTACCTCGCATTCGAAAGCACAAAGGTCAGACACTGTTTTGCACGGTTTAGCCGTCATGCCATTATGCGCGTTCCATAATGGACTTCTTCTTCTTCTTCTTCTTTAGCATTTCAAGCTTATTGCTTTCACAATTAGCTTATTGCTTGCTCTCAACTTAGTGTTCTAATTGCACTTCCACAGTTATTAATTGATAGCTTTCGATGCCAAGTACCATTTTTGCATTAGTATGATTGTGTGGTAAGTACAATCATACCCTATATGCCCAGGGAATCGAGAAATTTTTCTTTACGAAAAATTCCTAGACCAGACCGGGAATCGAACCCAGCCACCTCCAGCATGGTGTTGCTTTGTAGCTGTGCCTTTACCGACTGAGCTAAGGGAGGACCCTCTGCAGGACCATAATGGACTGGTATAGCGAAAACGAAGTCGAGCTTGTAAAGAAGGCGATGAATCCTCCAAATTGTCCGCAAGTAAGAACCATTGAAAAGTTTTGGGCTTTCATGAAAGCAAAACTTCGGAAGAGGTACAGAAGCCGCTGATGTCGACAAATTCAAAAAGGATTGAGTAAATGTGAGCAGAAGCATCGATGGAACAGTTGTCCAAAACCTAATGAGGAATATTGAGCAGATAGTGCGTGACCTGGCGAAGTCAACGAATAACTAAATACATTTTACTGTTATTTGGTCATTGTATAATTAAGAAACATTAGTTTTGTAATTTACGCTTCGAAAAAGAAATTCAAGCGCAAAAAATCAGTTTTTATCTGTACCCATAATTAACGATACAGTCATTATAGTGTAGAAATATCGATTTGTGATGATGCAGTGCATTTTTGCTATTTATTCAAGAAAACAAAATAAAAATGAAAAGTATTTACTTTGATTAATTCATATATAGCTGCAGTCAACAATAAAAATAGGCAGTTGCAATCGCTTAGCCGCACTGCAAAACAAATAAAGAGCAAATTAAATTTCCGAGAACTACGTTTGATTACCATCTGGGCTAATCGTTTACTATCAACAGTGCTTTGCTTTTTATTTCTGTATCTTGATTAGCTCTGGCTAAGAATTGAGTTTGCTAGAGTCTCTACTTATATAGGAATAAATTTACCGGTGGATTCCCTCACTTACTCTTACGAATACTTTATCTAAAAATAACCCTTCAAATATTTCAAGATGAAATCATCATTCCATACCGTCCACTTCCCTGATAAAAAAAAGACATGCTTAAAAACCATCAAACTGTTCATTCTCTTCATGCGTATGTGGGAACTGAATCCGTTGCCCTTATACCTGTTCAACTAGTAGACGTAGTTTAATGGCCTCAAAATCATAAAACGAGATAAAACCATCATTTCTGTGCAGGAATGGCTATAAAATTAGCACGTGTCGAAAATGATCTAAAATCTGACTGGCGTCGATGAGTGTAGAATGAAAATAAAACTCACATGCTCACAAAATTAATGGCACGACCAAGACAGCCGAAACCGGTAAGCCGCGAACTTGCGAATTCCAATAAGCAAATTGAAAAAATAAGGCTTGAAGCTCGTAAAACAAATAGAAATCCCAAATCTTTCAATCACGAACGACGCTCACGTAGGAAGGAGCACTAAAATAAGTAAACCTCGATGGAATCCTCCCACCAATACCGACAAATATTGAAATGATATGGCTTACTTTGATGTAGGTTCTCAGTGTAATCGTTCATACAACAAAGTCACAAGTCCAGAAGGGAAGGGGTACATCGACGAGACCGTCGCAGTCGCGCACTCATCTCATCAACGACAGCAAAGCTTTCTCTCTACCTCAACTCAGTCAAATATGAAATACAAAACAACACCAACAACGTGTAACTGATCAGTGCAAAAAATAAACAAATTGTCGTTTTCCCCCCAATGAAACATCTTCACCCGGTCTGTGTATGGCCTCTAGTCTTCGCGATTTGTATCTCCGGCTGTTTGTCTCAATCCACGCGGCGCTCTGGCGGACGTAGGCATACAAAAACGGCAACCTCAGTGTCCGAATTCCTCGAGGAAGAAAGAGAGGAAAAGCCGAGAACAAAATAAACGAAAACAACCGCGACCGCATTTAACATTGAACTTAACATTGCCGAAATCGTTGTGCCCCTCACTTCGACCGGTACCACCGCCACCCCCTCCATTTGACGCCACGCTCAATCCCACATTCGGAGCGATCAGCACCACCCGCCGTGTTGCCTTCAGACATTATTGTACCCCGACCGTCGTCGTCAGATGAGTCGAATGCATGCAACATTTCGCTCTCAATATCAGGACAAATAATGAGACACAGACAACAGCCGAGTTCCCAACAAAACAAAAGCATGCGAATATAACTGGATGGTTCGAATTTGCATGGTAAACTCGCGCCTATTTCACATTTCGGGGTTGATTTGTCGTAGGTACTTATTATAGCACTAAAAACAATTTTAGAACTGAATATTTTAACAACAATTTTCTCGGTAGCAGCAGTGTGCTTTTAACATGTTATCGTAATCGACTGAAAAGAATCGTAAACATTTGTTTGCAGACTGATCAACACTCTTACTGTTAATTTAAGTCGGTTAATGAAATAAGTAAATTTTCTTATGCATGTTCAGAGTTCAATTCAAGATTCAATTTCTCAAAACTGTTAGCAACCCCCATGGAAACCAGAATCAACATTATGTTAGGAAAATGTTATTCCTTGTGTTGGTGGTCCTTGTTTGCGTGAAAGTGCGAAGAGTTTCAAGAATTTAACGTTTGAATCTTTCTTCCCATCCATGTTTATAAAATCAGATGCGTCGTTGTGAATCAGCTGTCAAGAATTCAGTCGCCTTTCAAGAAGTGAAATGCAAAATTAAAGACGTACTTAAAGAATAATTCTTCAATAACAATTATTGTTAACGAATCGCAAGAGCACTTAGAACATCGAACCTGATAAAAAATATTTTGATGGATTTCTGCATTCCTCATATATGGAGAATGAGGTTACATGGTTTTTACGAATATTTTTTATGGAATAATCCGCCCTTATTTGAAATGTTATCCTTATTATGATTTAATTCGAGTTCAACTATAGTTTATTGGAGTCCGAGAGAGATAGTGAATGGAGCCCGTAAAACAATTGTATCTTTTGACAATAAAAGGAAAATGAAACTTTGCAAATTGATATAATGTATTCATTTACTCTAATCAGATCATCATCGTTTAAACATCCTGCTCGCCGCATTTGCGTTGGTGCAGGATAAATAGACTCACTCTTTTTCTAGGGTTTTGGTCTTAAGCTGGTAATGAAAAAATCTAAATTCAATAGAGCATATTGAGAATGGCACGGTTGCAAGCTACTCTGGGAAATTTCCTTGAAAAATTCGACCTGTACAGCCTGCAATGCTTATTCCTTGCTCATATTTTTCAAAATTGGAATGATGTCACCATGCGCATCAAGATCAAATTTAACTGCTTTAAAAATGTTTTCCTTTTGAATATATTGATCCCAAAATTCACGAAGCTCCTTAGAATTGTGAATGGGCCTTTTTGAAAACGTTCTTACGATGCTTTTGATCTTTAGCGAATGGGACTTTGCCGTTTTCTATTCACCACGGCCTGCTCGGTTGTGGAACTGAAGACTAATTTTAATCTTAGAACCATCAGCTGAGAGTTGATATGTAAATCTTCTTCCACTGAAGAAAAATCTTCCACAGTATTATATTGTAGTATCAAGTAGGATAGTAACAAAGAGGTTCGTGCAAATGCAGAGTTAAACAAAATTTATGAAATGGGTTGTGCGTCGATTGTCGGCCTCGACAATAAAATCAGCCACCAGCACCCACACGGAATTTTTTTTTGGCTCAAAGAAACAACTACAGCAGCAAGGTTGCGAAGAAAGAAAGCAATATAGGAAGCAAAATTTGGCTAACAACGTATTTCTAAAGGCTGTAGAAAGTGTCAACGAAGGGCGCATTTCCGAAAATATCGATGCTGCGGCATTCCCCGTTCGGCTTACAAAAGGGTGTATTCGATAAAAATTGGACATTTATATTTACTCACCAAATTTATACCGATTATCGGATTGCCTTGAAATTTTCAGGGAATGCAAACTCATGAGTTATAATTTACAATATTTGTTTTTGTTTTCAATTTCATCTGCCCTCCCGAATGCCCGCACCTTCCTTTTCATTCAACCCATCAGATTTTGTACAACCGACTTTCCCAGTGTTTTTGTTGTTTTTACCCAATTTTTTTTCAACACTATTTCTGTTTGGGCTGTTTGCGTAGTTTCGTCTCCATAATTTCCCAGAATTGTTCAATTGAGCGAATTTGGTGGGTTCATATCTTTTGGCACAAAATTGACTCCGTTGGCTCGGTACCACTCCAACACGTTTCGTGCGTAGTGGCAGGATGCTAGAACAGGTCAAAACAGAGTTGATACTTTGTGCTCCCTTATAAATGGCAAGAGACGCTTCAAAAGGCAATCTTCCGTGTAAATCGCACCGTTGATTGTTCCGGAAGTGATGAAGGGAGCTCTTATTTCACCACATCTGCAAATCGCCTGCCACATCAGGAACTTCTTTGCAAATTTCGATAATTTTTTTTCTTTCGAACATTCTCCGGAATATCGAGCGTTGACTTGGCAACGAAATAGTTTTACCCAAGAAGTTGACGGAAGTCGGCCTTGGCGTAGTGACTGGAACTCCTGTATGAATAACTATGAAACTATGAAATGTATGAAATGATATACACTATAAATAAGATTTTTTCAAGTTTTCAGGTTGTTTACTCATACGGCAACAAACAAGACCCCCCCCCCCCCCCCCCCGATTCCCCCCCCCCCACCCCCCCCCCCCCCAAACCAATCTATTAAATTCCCCCCCCCTGCTCTCACCCAACACAATACTTTCTCTTCACTTATTTGTTCTAGCAAAAAATTCTTTCCACCCCCGCCCCCCACCATATAAGAAATTATTTATTTCTTAAAAAAACAACTTTTTTTTTTAATAATAATAAAAAAAATATTATAAAAAAAAATTTTTTTTTCCTCCTAGTATAGTATATCTATCTGGAGTTGTTCAAAAGAGATGTGAACTGCTAAATTGTCTACCCACAGAACAAATACACGCATTTCTGCGATAATGCTTTTTTGTGCAAAATTTATTTTAGTTTTTATATTGATTATTATTATAATTTAATTATTTTTAAAATTTTTTAAAGAAAGTTTAGACAATATTCTTAATGGGTCATAGCTCTGTCTGTCTTCTCATTTTTCTTCATTCACATTTTCAACTACTTTAACCTTCCTCGGGAATTAAAAAACCGACACATAAGACATCACGGTCAATAATGACCCGGATTTCAACCATCTCATGAATTATCAAATTTCTACCTTTATACCCCATTTGAATGGTTATGGTCTCAAAAATGCCTTTCTGGTAACAAAAAATAGACCAGGGAATCTGCTACAAAGGGAAGGAGGTTTTGATTTCGATGTGTGAACTGAATTGCATACAAAACCCGAGAGTTGCCGTTATTATCATAATAATTCCGGATCATGCCGCAGAGATGGCGCTGCAGTCTATTTTTGCCAAATGAAGTCTAGAGAGTTGCCGTCTTCGGTAAAGTTTCTCACTATGCCGATTGTCGTCTTTTGGCAAAGATAGGCTGCAGCGCCATTTCTGTGGTACGATCTGGACTAATGTGAAATTTCAAATGTCTTCATTTTACATTCTCAACAACTTTCCTGAAGACAGCAACTCTCTAGAGCCTCTTTTCGCTAAGATAGACTGCAGTGTCATCTTTGCGACGCAATTTGGAACTAATCTGATAATGTATAGTGACTACGTTTTATATTCTCATCAACTTTACCCAAGACGGCAACTCTCTAAAGCTTCATTTGACAAAGATAGACTGCAGAGCAATATCTGCGGCAGGATCGTGAACTAATATGATAATGTCAAAAGACGATAAATGGCATAATGAGAAACTTTACCGAATACGGCTTGTTGTTATGCAAAAATGAGGAATTCTGTAAAATATTAAAAGTCAGAAAATTTCAGCGCGATTGGTTTAAAAATAAAAAAGATAACGTAAATTTAAGTTTCGCCATGGGTCACTATTGACCCCAATATCTTAGGAAGGTTAAGCAATAAAATGAACATTTTCGAGGTCAGTTATCTATATAGGGATCTTTCAAACAAATTTACTACTTTATCTTTCATTTTTATTAATGACAGACTTCAGGTTCTTCATACTAGGGTGAGATGTTTGCAAGTTTGTGCTCAAATCGAATAATCAAACGGGTTAAGGTCCGGACTGCTAGGGGACCATACATCTTTCGGCGAAAACTTCATGCTACCCATCAGCCATTGTTGCGTCCGATTTAACGTGTGACATAGCGGTGCATCCGCACTACGTTTTGATCCGCAGGGAAGGTGGCCTTCAAAAATACCAATATACACTTCGGTATTGATTTTAACGCAACCAAGAAAAACATCATGACACCAGCCGGATGTTTGGTTTGAAACTTTAACGTAACTTTCTCTGGAACATTCTCAAGTTTCTTCGGTGAAATGAACCGGTCTATGCGGCTGTTGGAAACAGCATCAGTGCTGAACAGCTTTCCGTCGGATAACAGGATTATAATTTTATCCTTCGTCAACAAAGGAAGCAATCTCTTCGATGAGTTACTCGTTTTTCCTTCACCGGCTCCATAATCAAGTGGCGTTTCACTCTAGCTCTGGAAGATGCGTGCAAGTCTTCTTTGATGATTCTTTGATGATTTCTTTTCTGTATCTTCTTTAACTCATCATAGTTTCAGTAAAATAAAACAAAACTCTGCAATAATGTACGAATAGGAAAAAAACACGTATTTTCGGCAAACCATTCTTCTATTAGCATATATTTGATCCTTGCTCATCGATCTATTATTATGGACAGAATTGTTCTTCAAAACATTTTAAATCTAATCAACTGAGCAAACGTACAGTTATTATAAGTGAGAAAATATGCAATTCTTAGATAGCAAATATTTAGGTTCGTTTTAAGGTTGAGGAGCTATATGTCGTGTTCCGTTTGATAAATGTTTACTTAAACTTGACATAGGTATTGATTATAAATTGAAATGTCCGAAAATTCCTCTTGTTTTTTGTCTAAACTAATTTCTCGTCTGTTAGAGATGAGTCTGCTTTAGTAGTAAAATAAGAATGTATTTGCCTAATGTTAGTGAAAATTAGTTTTTATCCTCCAATTGGTATACATCCCAAGTATCAATTTTAGTTTCATTTCTGCCGTATAGTACTCCTCCCGGCTTTGTTGATACTACATTCAATACTTTTTTGTTTACCACCTTGTTTAACACCTCGTCTATGCTACTTTAAAGTCGAAATTTGTACAAAGTGGCCCACTCTATAGACGGCCCTCCCCTTGGATATGTGATCTGGACGCGATGGGTGGGCCTACGTCATCTCCACTGAGATGGCAACCAAAGACATATCCTGGCGTGGTGGTATCACATGCTGATTATTTTGATTTAATGCCGCGTCACATATCTAGCATTGATGCACTAATTTTACACATGTGATCCAACGGACATCCTGTCCTGGACCATTGAATGCTGTTGCAGTTTGGTGGGGCTCTTTCCTCAGTAATATTGAAGTGGGATTTCCTCTTGGATGCAACACCTTTCTTATGCGTTTTCCGACATGATGAGCCGTAGCCACGCTTGAATATAAATATAGCTAGATAGGTATATGTTCATAGACAATATGTTCAAGATTATTGACATTCGTAGGGAATCGACTGTTGGATTTACTGAGTAGAAGTTTTATTAAAACTAAGAACATGGCGCTAGTCTTATTTTGTTATGTCTCACTTCAAAGAGCCATAATAAAAATACCACACACTGTAACAATGGTATGCAAACAATCTTATAACGGCTTCATTCTCGATAATTTTATAATAACAGATAGGGAATAGGTGTGATGAAGCATTACTTTGCCACTGAAAAGTGAATCTTATAGTTGAGCAAGGCTCAAATAATTATTGTTAGGCTACACATGCATGACGACTTTGAAACGATTAAACAACTTAGAGATTAGGATTTGACAAATAAAAAGGAGGCAATGAACCGACAAGTAAACGTAAACTTTTCTACAGTAGAACTATAGGATTTAACTAAATAACGCAGAAGACAAAAACTGACTAAGGCGGACAAAGTGATAAGTGAATTAAACGTGGTAAGACGAGGTATTCAAATGAGAACTAGACATCTATTATTTATAAACGACTGAAGAAGTTACGAAATTCCCTATTGAACATATAAACGTAACATTGACTGACTAATTAACTAGCATAAAGAGACGCAACGAGGAGGAAACTTCTCTCTCATGAGTCTCATAAGCAAACTGGGACGTGTAACATCAGACATTACTAAAACTGGTAGAATTCAAATATCTCAACGACATTTCTGATTCAAGAAAACTGTTCAAAAAGACTTTCGCAGCACATAAATGATGAACTAAACTACAAAAGACTGAAGAAAACACACTGACAAACTAAATAACAAAAAGACAAAACGACACCATACAAAACAGCGTACATGAACATGACTGAGAGAAAAGGGAAGCAAACTTGAAAATGTAACACCTGTTGAGGCAGTGTCAACAGCGTCTCTATGGACGACATGATACTTGCACGGCTGGTGAAATGCTTCAAAAGGAGTTAAATTATATCATTCTAACGCACAACGGACAATACAATAGCTTCTTATTTTTGGTTCGAGAAAACTGCTTCCAGACTCTCAGAGCACATAAATGACACACTTCACGGACTGAACTACAAACGACTGAAGAAATTATGAAACACCGTATTGAATTTGCACACGCAACACTGACTAACAAAATAACAAAAAAAAAAACAATTGAAAAAAAATAACAGACGAAAGGACTCAAAATTCTCAAACGTGGCTCCTTCCGAGTCATTTGCAACAGCGTCTTCTTGGACGACATGTTCCGTGTACGGCTGGCAAAATGATGGATTTACGCAACGATATCATCAAAGGCCTGGCGTAGAGGTATCTACTCTATTCAGAGGCCCGCCAGTAAACCTTAAAAAAAAAGTGGCCCACTCTATAGACGGTTGTGAAAACAAGTTAATAAAAACTTTGTAAGACCATACAGATTCTGAAAACCTATTGGCTGCCATGAAAACCAGCATACGGCCAAATGGCCGCAGCTGCCAAACTTCACTATGATATCATGGTTGGTTTTTGTTGTACTGATTTGTTCAATTCTCTGCTCATCTGATTCATTTAGCAGTAAATAATATCTAAGAATAAAGTTCTAGTGTTGCGGGAAATTTTGATTGATAGCAAAATATCCAAAACCAATTGAGTTTTTTACAGCGTATCATGCTCCAAATCGTATGCTCATTTAATGGTAAATGCAATGACTACTATAAAACTATTTGGTCATTTTTTTTGCCGTTCTAAAATCACATAACTTCCCTTAATGCCAATTTGCTGTTTAATGAATTTACTGGAGGCAAAATGCTTTTAAAATGCTTTTCAACTGACCATACTAAAATAATACATATGACTCCTAAACGGAGTTCATAAAGTTGAAATAAAACCTTTAATAGGAAAAAGGAATGTTAGAAAACAAGTTTTTTAGGTTGTTGTAAACAAGTTGTGTAGGTTCTCATAAACCTGACTAAAATATGAAACCTTTTGGCACCTCTTAGTGCCATAATAAAACCGAATTGATTTCTAGTGGCTTTGATAAAACTTAATAAAACTTAATAAAGCTGGATGGTTTTGGCAATAGCAGCTTGGGAAGGGAAACTTTGACAGTTATTAGTTTGAATCTTCTTTGCAATTTTTTGCATAATTATGAATGAGTGGAAAGTTGATCATACTCCATGATAAAATTACCGAACTGAAAATAAGACCAGACCATGATTGTTTCCCACCCACATCTAACATGACCTCGCTGTGCAGTTGCGCTCATCACTCCAATTTGCAAAATGGCGTTGGTTTGAAAAACTCTCAACTAAACCTTATTCAATTTCCTTTCCAACACTAATTTAAGAACTGGCAATGAGCTAGCATGCGGTCGGAAATAAGCTAGAAATTTATGGATATCCAACTTCGTAGCCATCATCTCTCACCGAGGATTAATAGCGAAAGTAAGGAAAAGCTGCTCCATAAGGCTTGCCCTGTGTATAGCACCACCTAGCTGGTATGCAGCAATATGTACATATCACATTTCAGTAACAATACAATTTATTCGCAAATTAAACCATTTTTTTCTACTAACCGAGTCAAGAAAAAAGAGCCATCCCATTCTAGGGCATTTGCAGTGCGGTAAACTTTCAATACTCCCACGCAGGAGAAAATGGAATTTCGTTCGAAGGATGAACAAGATGTTGCTGTTTCTCCTGGCAGTAGTAAAGCACATCTGCAAACATTTTCCAGTAACACACATTTTTTCCACATTATTAAATTAGCCAGCTTTTGCATTTCGCACAACCCTGTGGAAGGAAGTAATCGGTCATTTGATTTACAAATCCTCGCCTGAGGGTTGTGACTTGTGCGTATAAGCGCCATTTCCTAGATCCGTTCGTATGGAATGTGTATATCTGAACCGGGAAACAAGTACCACATTGTTAGAAGGTTTTAGGAGAAAAAAAAATACTGACTTGAATGAAGACGATTATGCAATCAATTAATCCACCGCTCAAAATCAAATATTACTATTCAATCATTGATTTTCTGTTTTGTATTTTCATAATTGCTCTTTACCTGGTAAATTATTTTCATTGGAAACCCTTTTGCTACACTGTGGCATACAAATTATTGCGATTTCCTTCCTAATTTCTGCGAATCGCTCCATCAATAGTTCGAAGTGATGATGCAAATTTTTCATAATAGCGCTAGAATGGCAGATTTGCATCACCACTTCGCACTTGGCAAAAATAACAGGAACCATAAAACATTTCACTCAATAAACTTGAATCACTTGTAAGATGCAGTGCAGCAAATATGTGATTATAGCGTGCCACACCAACTCTTTGCAGATTCTAAAATTTGTGCCGTCAAAAATTTGATCTGACGATGCAAGTCAGCCATGATGGGGGGTATATGTGGATTCTTTTAACTATCACCTTAAGGTAAAGGTCGCCCGAACACAGAAATGTCTGCCATCATGGTCGATTTGCATCGACACTTTTTGAAGACAAAAATCATAGAAACTATAAGGATTTCACATGTCAAACTGTAATAGCCTCCATATATGTTGTAATAGGATGAGGAAATATTTGAAATTTTTGCTCCCTTATGCTGAAATGGTTTCAAATTAAGTAGGCATCTCAAAACTTGAACTCATTTACTTTAATACTGCACAGTCAGTTCCAGTTTGAAGTTTGTGTGGGAATTGCAATGGGAAACCTCAAATTTTTTATTTTGCATCGCTCTAAAAGCTCACCCTATTTTTCTGTTGCCAATCTTAACAAATAGACAATTTACTTAGCCACAACTTTGCAGAACATCACTTTTCGAAGAAATGTAAGGGAACAAAAGTTGTTGGTCATTCAAGTCGCTAGAGTCTTTTAATTTAACTCAATTAACTGCTTAGCAGGCAACATTGTTATGTCTGGCCTCTGGAATAAGGCATTAAATCATGGCACTATAGCACACTACAAAATATAGTGTTGCTGACTGAGTAACTGTTTGATCATGATAAAAAAAAGTCTCAAGTAATTAATGACTTTATCGTTTGACGATTGATCAAATTTCAGATAAGAATAGATAAATATTATTCTGTCATTTTCATTCATGGAAACATTAGAAGAACCAAAAGTTTGCTCAGGACGCGATTTGGAAACGTATAGCATAGGGGAGAGACAATTTCAAAAAAACATTTAATTTTCTGCGTTACATAATGCACATAAAGGGAATGCTAGATTTGGGATAAATTAATGGCATCTTTCATGTTAATTTAAGCCAGATATCGCTGGAATCAGGTCTGTTGTTTGAATGTTGCAAATAATTACGTTATTAACGGTTGCTCTGGCTTGCAATTAAATGAAGTTTAATTTTATGCGTTTACTCTGGTCTCTCTTCAAATGTCGAATTTTATGCGTTTGTTAAAATTCAAATTTTTTTTCTGTGTTGAAACAATTCTATTAACGTTTGGCATGACAAATCCTTGTAATTTTTTGCCTTTTAAACTCGAAGTGGCAATTCAAATTGGCTTTGATAGCAGCCATGTTTTTATTCTAGTGACCTTCACCTTAATGTGGTCCTTTGTAAATAAATATTTTTTAGTTGCTAAGCTTGCAATCAAATCATTGAGGCAAGTCAACCCGCAATCACATTTTCCATATAAAATCAAAACAATGGCCATAATGCCATCATTGTTTTCTTCTCTGGTTGTTTGCTTGTGGCAAAATTTCTGATCATCCTTAACATAGGCTATGATTGTACATACCACATAATCATACGAATGCATGTTATTCAGGCATGTAAAACTCTCAATTAATAATTGCGGAAGTGTATTTAGAACACTTGAATACAGTCGAGAGTAGGCAATAAGTTTATTGGGATAAGCAACAAGCTGTTCAAATGTCATGTAGGAAGAAGAAAAACTTACCTCTAAAGCGTATAGTAAATCCTGAACCGGAAAACCATTGGACCTTGGCTAACACATTTATTGTGATATTGTATAATTTTACCATTAGCATAAATTAGATCGAATGTGAGAAACGTTTTAACTTTCCATACACTCCAGTTTTTTGTTTGTTTATTGATGTTACTGCTGCGGCTGCTTCCAACAATGTTAGGATGATAAGGCTATTTTTGGGAAAGAGATTAACATGATTGAGCCCACGTTGCATTTTACACGCTTTACGACAATTTTTTCTTCAAACCAATGATGTTTTTGCAAATCATTGTGACATAATGTTTGATGTTTGCAAAATGGTCATTTTGGAGGCAAAACTCACGCAAAGGTGTCATAGCGACAATTTCATATCATCACCTGTATGAGTCTATATATGTATTACAAAAAAAAAGAAGTTCAACTGACTATGATGGAAGAAGAAACTGGACATATTCCTACTATTTTAAATGACTTAAATGTAATAAAAAAAACTAGGGTTTTGAGCCGCTCCGACGTTGTTTGCTTGGCTTTATGATACCCTCTTAAAATCTCTTACGATTTCCTGTATTTTATAATTGCTATGATTTCACTATTTCACTGGTTAGGCGAACAGATGTTCTTCATGATCTTTAAATGCCCTTCATTTGACTAAATTGGATTGAGATCCATTGCAATTCACCTTAAATCTGCTGAAAATATTCACAAGTTCTAAATTAGTTGTTCTTACGTAAAAAAATCAACAGTGATTTACAAGAAAATAATAGGCGCAATCTTAGAAGCAAATTATTCTGTGTGTACCTAACTATGGCCTATTATATTCATTAGATAATTTGATGCGGGAATCAGTGAATTTGCAGTGAAGGTTTATGAGTGTATGATTGTATATTAACCGCATTTAATATCTAAACAAATATCTCAGCAACAAACCTGTATTGTGTACAAAACGTTGTTTTAAATATTTTGCGGTAGATAGATAAGAATTAAGGATTATTTCAGTGTTTAAAAGAAGTTTTTTTTTTAATTCAAATGGTAAATTTTGTGTTCAGTGAAGGGAATATATTTTACAAAAAAATAAATGAAGAATAAAACACCTTTAGGAGAAAAACAAAATGAGACGATGATGCGACAAAATAGCATTCATGAATGGACGAAAAATTTAACCTGTAGATCCACACCACATTCATATCAATCGAATATATTTGTTCTAAAATAGAAAGTTTTTCAATATTGTGGGTGTGCATAGTAACGATAGCCTAATTATTTATTTATTTATTATGTCATCTTTGATGTAAAAATCGTACAGACTACTCTAATTTCTAATATTCTCAATACTACTTCTAAATGTGCTTCTGCTGGTCATGAAATCGAAATGTTCATTAACGTTATTAAATGCTCGCAGGCAAGCGTCGAGTGGGTTGTTGAAACCATAACTAGTCCGATGTGCAGGTACGGCGACGAGTTGAGAGCTCTTCAATCGCCTCGGAGGAACATACAGGGGAACGTCTTGGAGAAGTTCGGGACAATGGATATTGCCACGTAGTAAGTCGAATACAACAAAATCCTGAATGTGAGTGCGCCTAGCCGATAAGGTTTCCAGTCCTATCAGCATGCACCGTGCGGTGTAGTCGGGTAAAGCTAAAGGGTCATTCCAAGGAAGATTGCGGAGTGCAAAGCGTATGAATGACTTTTGAATTCTCTCCACTCTGTTGATCATTGATGCATGATGAGGTGTCCAGACGGCGGCTGCATACTCAAGGAGGCTACGGACCAAGGTGCAGAACAATGTTTTTTGTGCGTATATATCTGTGAACTGCCAGGTATGACGTCGAATGAGTCCGAGAACCGCGAAGGCTTTTGCCGTGACAAGTGCGACATGTTCGCTGAATTTCAACTTGGCGTCGATTGTAACACCGAGGTCGCAGATGGAGGATACACGCTCTAGTGAGGCAGAGCCTACTGTGTATTGATGCGTGATGGTGACACTCCTGCGGGAAAACGTAAGATTATTATTGTAAGCGTAGATCCACTTGAATTGCAGTAGGTTGTAGCTCAATAGTTTAATAAGCTACAATAAAATTTGGAATCAATCGTAGCATATTAGGATGCGTCATAGGACACATACCATATATTTAAAGAAAAAATAAAAAAGGATTTCCAAAGTTGATCGCCAATACTTTAACTTTCGTCTTAAAACTATGTGCTGATACATGGTTATGTTTTGACATTATTACTTTATTTAACATCCTCTTTCAAATCAAATGTCCACACTTTTACCTAGAATGTTTTATAAGGTAAAAGGTAGGGCAAAGGTAAGGCTTTGGAAAACGAAGGGTTGGCTTGCATAGCTAAAAAAAGTTCTTTAACTCAAGTTCATCATAATCACTTTCGGTATTTTGTGGAGGTCTTCCTTTATGATTGTCCAAAATGTCCATACATGTACATTCTTAGATCATTTTGTTTTTAAAAATTAGCCGCGTTTCAACATCTTCTAAAATCAAACGGCTATCTGATGGCCGGAATTCATGATTTCCTAATCAAAACTGGATATCAAAAATGACAAGAGATTTTTTTTCACGTCTCGCTTCGCGTACCGCACAGTATGATCCTCTTTTGTTTTATGTGTGGAGGCCTTATGAACACACATTCAAGTCGTTTAAAGGGTGTTTCGATCAAAATTTGGTCAAACAGTAATGTGTGTGAGTCGTTCAAAGTTTTTATTAATAAGTCAAATTCTTTTTCTTTTTCAAGTTCAGTTAATACAGAATACAGGAGAAATATTCAGCTAAGCTTCCTTTTTACCGAATGCGAATTGCCGGGTCTTTCGTTTAACACCTGTCATAAGATTTTGTACAGTCTCCTTGTCCACTTTATTCGCCGCAGAACGCCAGTTTGCCTTGAACTGTTTCTCGCTCACAACGGCTTTTTGAGTCTTCTTAAGGTACCGCTTGACGATGGCCCACTATTGCTCGATTTTGCGGAGCTCTGGCGTGTTGGGAGGGTTCTTGTCCTTGGACACCACTTGAACGTTGTTGGCATCATACCACTCCATGGATTTTTTCCGTAATGGCAAGATGCCAAATCCGGCCAAAATAGAACGGAACAATTGTGTCGCTTCAGGAAAGGCAGTAGACGTTTTAGTAGGCACTCGCTCAGATAAATTTCCTGGTTGACGGTTCCGGTCGCAATGTAAACGTTGCTCTTCAAGCCACAGGTGCAGATGGCCTGTCAGATATTTCCTCGTGAACTTTGACAGTTTAATGTGCTTGAAAATATCTGCCACCTTTCTCCGTCCGGTTGCCGTATAAAATTCCTGTCCAGGAAGCTGTTTAAAGTCTGCCTTGATGTAAATATTATCGTCATGTACCACGCAATCAAACTTCGTCAGCATCGTCGTATACAACTTTCGCGATCGTGCTTTGGCCGACGTGATTTATTCATCGTCGCGATTTGGAGTCACCACTTTCTTGTAACTCGACAGTCCAGCTCGTTTTTCAGCTCGGTTGAATGCGCCACTCCCAGCTTCTTTGCGACATCTCGGACGTAGAGGTTGGGGTTCCGCTCGAAATAGCGAGCAACTCTTTTTGTCGTCGCTGTGGCCTCCGGCTTTCGATTTCCCCCCGATCCAGCTTTCCTGCCTGTCGACAAACGTTCACCGAACACTTTTAATACGTTGGTAACAGATGATTTAGCCACATTCAACAATTTCGCCAACTTGGCGTTACAGTAGTTTGGATTTTGACATTTTGATAACTGATGTGCTAATCTCAAAATCAAAATAGAGGCATGTTGCTACACGCACACACCTTCAAAATGAGGGATGTGTAAAATTATTTAATACACGATGAAAGGAAATGCGTCAAGTTTATGTCGACCAAATTTTGATCGAAACACCCTTTAGTTTAAGTACGGCTGAGATGGGAAACAATCCACTGTCGAAATAGTGCTCCTTCCCATTCATCCGGAGTTAATGTTCCTACAATTGTTGCCAACTAAGCGTTGCGCTCTTCAGTAGTTCTTCTTGCAGAAGTCTAAAGAACAGTTTCATCGTTTTAGAAACGTATCTGGTTGTCTCCTTAAGCCCTAACCTCTTGAAGAATCGTCGAATGTCTATGATCGGTCGTTGTATTATTCATTGTATGATTGTATTTGTTCGCAAATGATCTGCGTTGAAAACCCCTCTGAATTTTCCTTTTGCCAGTTCTCTTCCTGTTCCTATGGAAGGTCGGCACTATATTCCACTAGTGGTTATGTTAAAAAGGCTCACGATTTCTCGAGCCCAATAAATAATGAATTGGTTATACAGTGCTTTGCATTCGTTTAACCGCACCTACATTTTTCGGAATTTCTCCAAGAAAACAAAATAAACCCATCTTTGATTAATTCATGATTTAAACAAAAACAATCAACATTATTTCTTCAAAAATAGTTCCTTTTATATAGCCGTAGTTGACAAAAAAAGGGCGTTGAAATCGTTAAGAGGCACTAAAAAGTAAATAAACAAAAAATGACTTAAGTACTTGGTAGCTCCTCCTCGATTCTTAATAACGTCGAAGATTCGGCGGGGTATAGAGTTTACAAGATTTTAAATTATTTGAAGGTCAATTTGTTCCCAGCTTTGCTTGATACACACTTTTAGATCCTTCACGGTGTTGACTTGCAGTCTATTCGCATAAACCTTGGAGGCCAAAATACCCCACAGATTCTCAATGTGGTTACAATCCGGACTTCAAGCAGGCCAATCAAGAACAGTGATGGTCTTGTCCGAAAACCATGCTTTTATTTGGCGTGATACGTGGAATGACGCATTATCCTGCTGGAAAACAGCTGAATCGTCCAAGTGCTCCTCCAAATGCGGAATTAATACATCTCCTCAAACCATTACCGTTCCTCCACCGACGTTCCTCTTGGATCGTGTTACATCCTTATCCCTCAGATTGTGCCATTAGTAACTGTAGCAATCAGGACCATCCAAGTTAAAGCTTTTCTGATCGGGAAAAACTACTAGACGCCATGCGTTAGTCCAGTGCATATGATTCTATGTAAATTTCGATCGGTTTGCTTTGTGTAGGGGCGTTAGTTGGGTTTGACTTTGTTTTTGTCCATTAAATGTCTGAGGATGCAGTGAGAAAGCGGCTAGAGGTGATTTTGTGTACGGAGAGATCAAGTGTTTTGATTATCTGTCGACAAGTTTAGTGATTTTTGGTTGCTTTTGATTGAATTTTTCCCTTTTGCCTGGATGTCAATTGGATTTATTTTTGTAGGGTGTTTTTTTAAATAGTGTTTTGGAGTAATTTTTGATAATTGCGCACCACTTTCTCTGATCTGTTGATTTGCCGGGCAATCTCTCGGTTTAAGCGCACTAAGACCAGAAAATGACACAAAAACAAATCTGCTTCCTGGCAACAACGCTAGATGCAGGTAGTGTGTGAACATGCTAGCAAAGCTTTTATGTCAAAGACATTGATCTTTGACTATGTGACAACTGTTGGTTAAGACAACTTGCTAATGATGCTGTAGTGTCTGTAACGGGGCCCAATGGGGTCGACCTGCAAGGAACATCACAGGGTACTGTAGACAATTTGTTTACTTGGGCTCTAGAGCTAGGTAGCCTTAGGCAGTCGAAGGATTTATTGACTGGCCACTACTACATGCATATATTGTAGGTCTCTTGTACTGTAACAACACCGAAATGGAGAAATTTCCATTGTGTGGTTAAACGAATGCAACGTACCGTATCATCGAGTATCAGACTTCAACCACGCGAGTACGGTTGTCGAGTCTGACTAGAGAGCAGCCATTGTTATTATCAGCGTCTAGCAAACGCTTTATAGCAAACGATGTCTAGCAATCTGGATCCAATTAATGCAGTCCACCACTCAAGCCCAAAAATTGAGATGAGGTTTCAAATGCGCTACCATGGTCTTCGCTTTGTAGATGCGGCCTGACACTTCACAACGTTCCTATTTCATGATTTTTAAATCAAAACATCTTCTCATGTCCAGACCACACCAAGCAATCTGTCTTCATCCGACTTCATGTTACATGACATGCTAGGAATTGAGTTTTTCTTCAGTACTCGAGTACTTCGGTGAAATTAAACGGAAAGTATCGGATTTCCATTCCCGTTTTGGTATGTTCGCTTCAATACATGCTTCACCAGATTGACTATATCGGTGAAGAATTGATTTTTCTTCAGTACTCGAATACTTCGGTGAAATTCAACGGAAAGTTTCGGATTTCCATTCCCGTTTTGGTATGTTCGCTTCAATACATGCTTCACCAGATTGACTATATCGGAACACGTCATTCACTGGGACTGTAGCAGCCTAAATAATTGGAGATTAGAGCCTTCATTGGCCAATTTATGGTTTCTTTACTACCCCAAGAGGTGGATACCAGAGCGTAATATCACGCCGGAAGTCCAGTTCTACAGATTTCAAATTTCGCCTCCGAGCACGCATCCATGAACGGTACCTGAAACGAACAAAGCATCTACTGTTGTTTGTCAGTCTGACGCATATGCAAACTTGTTGAAGGCCATTTAATCACCAATACTAGTCACATCACGTACCACTATCTGTGGATCTGTTTTAAAATTCAACCAATTGCTCGGTATACCATCTGTGAATGATGTTTGCGAGCTTTGCATTTCTTCCTCCAGGGATCGAAAATAGGAGAAAAAAACAGCAGCACAAACAAAGAGAAATGTCTAAATACAGGAATCCCTCAAATAGCGCGATTGTTGGTGCAGTCCAACCAACGCTGTTACTCAATACGCAGGCTGTAGGTGCTTAAACGTTGAATGACACTCATCATACTTAATCACATACTACAAACCCGCCAAATGACAGGTTGACAATAGTAACTTACAGTGAGTAAGTTACTTCAAATACATGCTAAAAACATCTTCTGTCGAAACTCACTCAGTGTTTAAACCTACCTTAATCTAGTAAGCAGATGATGATTATCGACTACATCGTCAACTGCGCTATTCGGAAATCTCCTGTAATGTAGTATTGTACCGGCGGGACCGCAAAGTCCGCGAGAAGCGTCCAAGCAAACAATTTTTCCTTTTTTTGTTAGTTTCGACTAATGCCGCTGCAGTTTAAGCTCTCGAGCAAGAGCTATGAAAGAAGCGAACAGCATGGTGATTATAACCTCGCTAAATTTAGTTACTTTTAGAATTTACGACGTGTGTTTGTTTCTACTTAGCATTCAAATGTAAACTGTGTGAAACTGTGTGTTTGGTTACTGTCGGCTATAAATAGCTTTTTATTTATTCAACCAATGTCAGCATGTATGACTGATAAGAGTGTGTACTAGAAGTGCGCGAATACGAAATGGGGAGTATTTTCTGTTCGATCCTCGAGTGCACTCTACTTGTCAATAATTAGCGATCGATTATCCAGAAAACAGTTAACCGGAATAACTGTTGGATGAGTGATGGGAATTTGTTTGTCTTTCTTCCTATCTCGCAAAAATGCTTCGGATTCGTAGCCATCGTAGTCACCTCAATATAGTAATGATAAACTTTTGCTTTAATTATATGTAGATTTCAGCATATTATACACTTGATTGGTTATCTTGCAGACTCGGCATGGTCCATAATTTATTGCACACCATGTGTCAGCTTTTTATCAAGACTCTTCCATTTATTTCGTGAAAAAATACATTCAAAGGAGGATGTTATCTTGATGATTGGAAACTATTCACATCGCAAGCCAATATAATGGTGAAATTCTTTTATTTGTATTTGATTTTTCTGTTAACATAAATTTACTTCTGGGTATATTTTGTAAAAAACAAGAAACAGGGTTATTGCAGTAGGTGAGTGGTGCTTTCCTTCCTTTTTTCATTTAGGCTTTAAATATCGAACCTGTAACTCAACACTGATCATCAGCATCATCAGATTTATTGGATTTAAAACCAGATACATGAGCAGGAAAAACACAAGTGAAATTAAACAAAATGAGGATGGCGTCATGTCCATGTCCATACTCTAATCTATTTTTTTTTGGATCTGCCTTGGTTGGGTTTAGTCCAATGCACTGCAAATGGACGCAAATAATTTCGCTTCCAATTAGAGGGGATATCCACAATATATATCTTTTTCTAAAACTACTGTGTCCTTATCTCTCAGTAGCCAAGTCGATAAAGGTGCAACTACAAAGAGTAACACTATCTTGGAGCCTGTTTCTTGAACCACTCATAAGTTTTGGGCGTGGGGCCGATTTCTTTTGATACTTTTACTCACTGTTTCTTCAAAACCAGCTCGTCCTCGAATACTTTAGGTGTTTCGCGAAGTTTGGCCTTCATGATAGTTCAAAACTTTTCAATCGGACGAAGTTCCGGCGAGTTCGGTGATTGAAGTCTTTTGGTACAAAAACAACATTGTTATCTCTGTACCAGTCTTACTCCGGCCACACGTAGTGGCAGGATGCCAAATACGGCTAAAATAGCGTTTTGTCTCCGTGAGACAGCATGATGGAGCACTCGTCTCGTTAGATTTGCCCATTCATGATACCTGTCGTGATGTATGGCTGGCTCATCTGTCCACACCCACAGATGGCCTGCCAAATCAAGAACTTTTTGGCGAATTTGTCTACCTCCTGCTTACTAACCTCCTCAGGAATGGCCAACTGTGTTGTGGCAACGTAAAACTCATGCCCCGGCAATTTTTTTGTGTCCGCCTTATTGTAAATCTCGTCGTCCATCACAACGCACCTCGGTTTCGTCAGCCACTCTCGGTACAGCTTGCTGGTGCCGGTTTTGGCTATCATGTTTTACACTTTGATTGTTGTTTGTTGTATTCTCCCAATACGCGGAGTAACGATCTATGACGAAATTTATCAGAAGCAGATAATTTCCCATCAACATGAGAGGCTCTAGGAGTTGACAGTAATTTATTGCTAGAACTAAGAGAAATGAATCATAATCTAATAGCATACCCTGCATCGGGTAGCTTGGTAAAAGATTATGCGCCCGATCGTATACTACCTTCATATGCCCTGCGCTCGTTTTCAACTTGTATCTTTCAATTTTCAAAGCCTGCCGTTACGCTAAACGGAACTACACTCAGTTGCAAAAAAAAGGCGAGTAAAATTTTGCTTCCAAAAATACGCCATGTTCAACGTTCTGTAACTTTGTCAATTATCAATATTTTTGGTTGAAAATTTGACAACATTATAACCAATGTATAGACCTTATTTGACCAAAGTTTCAAGTTGATAAAGTTAATAAATTTGAAGTTTTCATAATATATGTGAAACAAGTCGTTTTTGGACATATTAATTTCAAAAATCCGTATTTCTGTGAAAAATTTAGGTAAAAAAAAAGTTGACGCACCAATATGAGTATTTCCCTTTTTCACCCGATATTGACCATGCTGAAATATCGGTGCAAAAAAAGCCGAGGAAATTCATCCAAAAACAATTCAGATTGTTTGATAATTATTTATTCCTGTTTCTTTCCTTTCTTGGCGCTTTGTTCCGAGGGTTACGAAGCAAGCTTGAACTTTGCCTTCAAACGCTGTTGCTTTTCCTCGCGCTTAAATTCCAGTTTTACTCTCTTGACACTTTCTTCTGTGAGTTCTGATGCAAGCTCACGTTTAGCCCTGGAATGCTTCTGCTTCTTCTTGAATGAAGCTTCGAGTCTCTCTTTGACCGACAAGCTCGTAATTGTTTCGCATTCAAATGTGAACTGTTGTTGTGTAATACGAACAAAATAAGACACTCACTGACGCCTTCTCCTCCTTTAGAATATGCTTTGGCTAATCCAAAAATAGCTCATCATTCTTATACCCGGTATCTGAAACCAGCATGAGAGATCCTGGAGGTGAACCATTCAAAAACTGTGGGTTTTAGACGATTTCGTTTAAAAAATAGAGCAGGTGGCACATAGTTCCCAGCTGCACTCATAGCCCATACAGCTGTCCTCAATTCCCCTTTTTCAACTGAACTAACTTACTTACCGGTACTGGAGATTAGTTTTGGCGAAAAAATGAAAACAGTTGACATGCCAGTTTAATCCACATTGTACTGACGGCTGGTAAGAAATTTATGCTGCTTTTTCACTTCGGACAGATTTCTGAAAAATATCCTGACCTGCTCCTTGTTAGAAACCCATGATTCGAGCCAAACTGGTTTGAGGGGGGGTTCGCAAAGACTGGCGATGTTTTTTTTTCATAAAGCTAGACGCCCAATCTCTTCCGGCCTGTTTTGTGCTCTGGTTGAATCCACGCGAACTGAAAAGCCAGGCGTCGCAAATCGTTGAGCGTCAAACCGTAGAACGATTTGTCCAATGTCCCGCAATGATTGGCCGTTCGTGAATTCTGAACTCAATCGTCTAAGATGTTGGCTGGCAAATCCCTGTAGAAGTCAAATAGTTATTTAGGAACACTTCAACAAATCATGCCACCACTTACTAATTTGAGCCTTATCCTCAGACCTATTTCAGAAATGCGAGAATCATAAATTTCGAGCCTCTCTGTTGTGCACTACTTTCAGCTCGTTTTTCTCTTGTAGTTTCTGTACGAAAACATGGAAATGATTCAAAGCACATTACTCTTCTGACTCCAGTGTGAACTTTTGCCCCACAGCTACTGCGAACTTTTGCCCCATTGATAATTTTCAAACTGATTTTAAAACTACGAAAACCACAGTATGTTTGGCACTAAGAATAATACATTATAAAAAACTACTGAGCATGAGCATGAGCATGACAATGAGTGACCACCCAAGACTGCTTCTCCGTTATTGTCAGATCAGCTGTAATTACACAGAGAGTTGACCACAAAAGTCAATTCAGTGGATGCAGCGGTTCTACGCCCCAACAAAAAAAATTACACAGAACCAACAGACGATTCTTGGGACTAACATACATCCTCAATGTGATCGAAAACTAAGGCAATACCGTTGTCGGCCCCGCCCGAATGCAGGTCAAATAAGAAAGTATGTTGACGTGATACTCGCTTTATTGGACGCCGAAGAGTCTTCTGCAATTCCACGAGAAATCATTGGGATTTTGGATAACAGGATTGGGTGGCGGCATTTTGGTAAACGATAAGCTATCTAGTAAAATATTTCGATTTCAGTACCGATTTTTTATTTGAACCGGTTGAAACCAACAGTATGGATGCTATTGGGCCCAATTACAAAGTGTTGTGATGGTGGTTTTTCAATAGGATAACAAGGTAATTTATATTAACGCTTGAGAGCCAATTTGGATCGATTTATACCAATGTTGCTGGAGCCACTGACAAAATGGGACAGTGGTTGACTTGTTCCAACGTATGGTGGCCCGGTGAAAACAGCAAACGAACAATATAGATCACAATTAATTGTGATCCCCGATACCGGCCCACCACATCCGGCGAACCACCACATCTCATTGTAAATCAGCTTTATTGTTTATTTTTCGTGCTCACTCGATCACTCGCCACCGAACAACGGAAACAAAAGAAAACGCGATCACCCAATAAAAAAAATATTGCGCAAAAGAGCATCGACCTAAAAAAAAAAATACATTCCACCAATACATCACACCATAATGAATGACCTAATCCCTTCACTTTCTCTTTCCCCTCTTTTAACACCCACCCTCACCCAATTCTTATCCCCTCCCCACCCCCAATTTTTAATAGGATTAAATTTTATTAACCCAACTTCCAAATTTGCCTTCCCCCATTAAAAATTTTAAAACTTTTTGTAAAAGGATGAATACATAATAAAAAACCTGAATTAATCCACCGATGGTGTGACTGAACCCTTCTTACACTTCACCAGAATTACGAACTCAAAAGTGGCCAATATGGTACTGTATACATATTTTCATCAGAAATTCCAGGAAGATCCAGGAATATTCGATATGTCATACATTCAGTTTATAAAATGAATTATTTGTCAATCCTGAACGTATTGTTCATCGATGTGATTAAAATATTGCTATTAATAGTCTTTAACGACCTGTTTATATTAGGTATATAAAAGGAAAAATTACAGAAATATTAGAAATTCCATATAATCAGTCCATATAATGAATTATTACACAATCCTAAGCGTCAATTTTGATTATCGATATGGATTCAAGATGCTTAACAAGTACATGGTCCTTGAAAATTGTGTAGTTATAGTGAATGGAGACTTTGTGTAATTTTCGAATATACTCGTTGCAGTTCAAAACCGGACCACTCGAGCCAATCGATCCCACTCTAATTCTATAGAGTCGCATAGTGTGGCTAGTCCGCTGAATGTGCTATACAACGCACCAGATGCAGAACAATAGAATACAAGCGGCATCGATTGGGGTGAGTAGTCTTGTTCGGTTTTGAACTGCAACGAGTATATTTTCATCTCACAATTATGTGCTCTCAGGTATTGTTTTGGTCATATCTCCATGCAGGATTATCCAATCATTATGAAATTTTGATCAGTTATTTGAAGATTTTATAACTTCAATTTGGCGCTAACAAAACTAAAATCGGTACACAAATAGCTCAGTATGCAATCGGAGACTAAACTGTTTGATTACCATTATAATAGGCCGTCAAGTACTGTTTCGTTGATATCTTCGTAACGAAATGTCCGAATAAAAAAAAAAATCAATAGCGTTCTATGGGAATGTTGTAGCTTTCATTTGCCGTCAACAGAACTGAAATCGGTTCACAAATGGCTGAGAAACCGATGTGACATTATTTGTAACGCACACACACACACACACACACACACACACACACACACACACACACACACACACACACACACACACACACACACACACACACACACACACACACACACACACACACACACACACACACACACACACACATACACACAGACATGTGCTCAGTTCGTCGAGCTGAGTCGAATGGTATATGACACTCGGCCCTCTGGGCCTCGGATAAAAAGTCGAATTTTCAAGCGATCTTAATACCCTTCTTTTGGTGTAAGAAGGGTAAAAAGAGAAGTTGTAGAAATATACTATGTTTCAAATATTCAATATATAAAATGAAGTATTAGACAATTTTTAACCGTCAGTTCTGACTATCTCATGCGTCATAAAACGTAACAGATGCGACACTATAGAATGCAAACAGGATCGATTAGTGCGAATTGTGTTTTCCGGTTTTGAACTGCAACGAATTATGTGCAATTATATGCTCTCAGGTATTGTTTTGGTCATATCTCCATGAAGGATTATCCAATCCTAATGAAATTTTGATCAACTATTTAAAAAATTTATAAGTTTAATTTGGCGCTAACAAAACTAAAATCGGTACACAAATAGCTCAGTATGTAATCGGAGACTACCACTGTTTGATTACTATTATAATAGGCCGTCAAGTACTGTTTCGTTGATATCTTCGTAACGAAATGTCCGAATAAAAAAAAAAATCAATAGCGTTCTATGGGAATGTTGTAGCTTTCATTTGCCGTCAACAGAACTGAAATCGGTTCACAAATGGCTGAGAAACCGATGTGACATTATTTGTAACGCACACACACACATACACACACACACACACACACACACACACACACACACACACACACACACACACACACACACACACACACACACACACATACATACACACAGACATGTGCTCAGTTCGTCGAGCTGAGTCGAATGGTATATGACACTCGGCCCTCTGGGCCTCGGATAAAAAGTCGAATTTTCAAGCGATCTTAATACCCTTCTTTTGGTGTAAGAAGGGTAAAAAGAAGTTGTAGAAATATACTATTCAAATCAAAAAAAAGAATATAACAATTTTTAACCGTCAGTCTGACTATCTCATGCGTCATAAAACGTAACAGATGCGACACTATAGAATGCAAACAGGATCGATTAGTGCGAATTGTGTTTTCCGGTTTTGAACTGCAACGAATTATGTGCAATTATATGCTCTCAGGTATTGTTTTGGTCATATCTCCATGAAGGATTATCCAATCCTAATGAAATTTTGATCAACTGATTTAAAAATTTTCATAAGTTTAATTTGGCGCTAACAAAACTAAAATCGGTACATCAAATTTACGGCTCAGTATGTAATCGGAGACTACCAATGTTTGATTACTATTATAATAGGCCGTCAAGTAACAATTTCGTTCTATTCCAGCCGTATAGCACTCCCTCCCGGCTTTGTTGATGACACTACATTCAAAACTGTTTTATCCACCAACACCTCCTCTATGCTTCTTTAAAGCCGAAATGTGTACAAAGTGGCCCACTCTATAGACGGCTGTGAAAACAAATTAATAAAACCTTTCTAAGACCATAAAGATTTTTGAAATGTTCTAGTGAAAGATGTTATGACCACTTGAGAACCATCATAAAACCTATTGGCCACCATCAAAACCAGCATAGGGCTAAATGGCCACAGCACAAACAAACTTCCACGGCAATATTGTCGTTGGTTTTTGTTGTTTTGCTTTGTTGCTCTTCTGATTCATTCAACAGTAAATAATGGCTAAGAAAAAGTTCCCACTGTTGCGGGAAATTATGATTGATAGCAAAATATATAAAACAATTTGAGTTTGTTTTATAGCGTATCATGTACCAAATCATATGCTGCATTTAATTTTATGGTGAATATTGGCACGATAAGAGCTGAAAATTAATGCGCTTTGGAAATTATGCGAGTTTACAACAACAAAAACAAAATTGAAAGAAATATATTTTCAGTAAATTAATCATGAAACTCCTGAAAATGGATGGAATTCAATAAAGTTATCCGAACGAATACCGAAATTTGTCTCAGATCTACAGTTCAATTGTATTACATTTAAAATTTGGTGTATTTATTTTTTCACAATTCAATTATTTCATATATTTCAATATGGCGGTTGCAAGAAATCACAGTTTTGCCAAAAAGCCAATTTATCTTAGCAATGGCTACTATAAAACTATCTGGTCGCTTAGAAGCTTTCCTCAATGCCAGTTAGTCGTTTAATGCATTTACTGTAGGCAAAATGGTTTTAAAATGCTTTTTCAACTGACCATAATAAGATAATTTGAATGAGTCCTAAAACGGCATTTCAAAACAGCATTTTATGAGTTAATAAAGTCAAAATAAAACCTTTGATAGGAGTAAAAGGAATTTTAGAAGTCAAGGTTTTAAGATCGTTGTAAAGAAGCTGTGTAGGTTCTTATAAACCTGACTAAAATTTGAAACCTGTTTTTATCTCTTGCTGCCATAATAAGGCTGAATTGATTTCTAGTGGCTTTCATAAAACTTTAATAAAACTTTATAAAGCTGGATGGTTTTGGCAATGTTACTTGGGGCGCCAGACATTACAAATTTAACTAATTTTCTGTTCTTCAATATTGATTCAACTTTTAAACTACTTCTATTACTTGAAATGCTCTATACATCCTCTCTTAAATGCTAAGAAAGAAGTTTCGCTGGAAAGATTTAACTGGTAAAGAATTCCAGCGAATTTGCACATCGAACGAAAAATGAATTACCATACTTAGAGGTTCGATGTCGCGTAAGAATAAAATTCTTTAAAACGATTGCTTCTGTGAAAAATTGTAATTTGCTGTATAAAATAGTCTGAATTTTTGAACTCGTAAGACCATGCAAAAATAAACATGAACGTAGTTTGCTGGAAGTTTTCACTTCTGTATCTGTTTAAGTTGAACACATTTATAAACCTTATCAACATGATTTTGGTCACGTAAGGTCTTTACATTGCTTATAGTTTTGTCAAATTTTCAGCCAAAAATATTGATAATTGACAAAGTTACAGAAGGTTGAACATGGCGTATTTTGGAAGGAAAATTTTGCTTGGCTTTTTTTTTGCTACTGAATGTAGGAATGCATTCAAGGCGACCCGTAGTTTATTAAATGAGAAAACAGATATTTCATCTAGAAGAAAGTCACAAGCCATGAAATGTGGAAGAATAAGGCTTTTAAACAGCTTTAACTTGGTATCACTTTTGAGAAACGACGATGCTACCACCCGTGCACTCAGAAAAAACCAACCCTTTCGATATCCGATCGTACAGTTCGACGACGCGACGCATTGCTGAACACCGTTTTTAAAAACCATTTTGCTCGGAAACGGCCGTTCATAAGTATAGTGAATAAGGAGAAGTGATTGGGTATATAAATAAGCCACTGGAGCTCTGGAAACGGGTTGTTTAGTCAGACCAATCAAAGTTTGAGCTGTTCAACAGAAAACGACGACTGCGAGTTTGACGGAAAAGCGATGAAGGGTTAAAGGATAAACATCTCCATGCGACCATGAAGCATGGCGGTGGAAACATCATGGTCTTGTGCTGTTTCTCATGGTTTGGAGTGGGGAATCTGGCACTTATCAATGGTATTATGACGGCAGATGTGTATATAGATATTTTGAACGAGAATAGAATCTTAACTAAAAAATGGGTCTGGAAGATAATTACATTTTCCAGCAAGACATAGACCCAAACTATATGGCTAAAAAACCGCAAGCATTCCATCGTGTCTGTCGCATTAAACCCTTGGAATGGCTTCTTCAGAGCCCTGATTTAAAAACAATTGAAAATCTCTGGGCAATTCCCGACAAAAGAGCCGAAAAGACCCACGTAATCAACAAGCAAAGATATTTTGCGGCACTGGAGCAGGGCTGGAATGAGTTGGATCCACAGCACCTCAAAAACCTGATGGAAAGCTTCCCGAAACGATTACAGTTCATAATTGAATCAAAGGGAGGTTATATTGACTATTGAAGAGTTGACTCCAACTGTTTTAGATTGATTTTTTTTTATTCAAGCATAAAGTGTATCTTTTTTTATATCATACCTACTTTGCCAAGCTGAATTGATTTTGTTATGTATTTTATGTAAGGAATAAAAGTTATTGTTATTTTTGAACCGAAATTGTTCGTCTATGTTTATTTTTCGGAAACATGTATTGGAATATCCTACTCTTTCAAAAATATGCGTTTTTGCTTCATTGATCAAAGTTGGATCTTTATTTTTGCCGATCACTGTACGTCACTGCTTGTGTTTCACTAGTAAACCAGAATAATGAAATTGTTCGGGTTTGCCCTATTTTAAATGTGACTTTAATTTACTAATAAATAATATACAATGGGCATTTTTTTTTTAAAAAAATCCAATAAAGTATTTAATTTTGTTAACTTCCGCTTGAATTTGAACCAATCAAAAAACGTTATATAAGGGCTTAATCAACTATGTCCCAAACTCCTTTCAAAAACATAATCATCACGTTATTAGACAAGATTCAAAGGTGGACAAAGCTCAGCATTACCGGATTATCGTAAACATGATCAAAAGACAAGGGGAAGCTTTTTTATGACGCTGATCATTGGAAAAGTAACTTGACCGAAGCCATAAAACCCAATAAAGGTGCAGAACAAACATTCCAAGCAAAATACATTCCCATTAACAGCAAATCTCACCAATAATCGGGTTCAGCTGCGGTTCTTAATTGGTTTTATTTATCCTTTCCTGTGCGCGATCACTGCACATACCCGTGCAAGAAGACTGCAGCTCCCGAAACGTCTTCCCATCACACACCTATAAAACCTTATACCCGCAGCTAAACGACGCTTTTATCTTGAGCAAATAAATTTTAATATAAAATATTCGTATTCCGTTGGCCGTCTGTTTTAGTCCGTGCTGTATTTCTCATTCACTCATATCTCTGTTTATTATTTTACGGATTTATTTTTAGCTCGCATCTTTCTTATTCTCTGCTGGCGAGCGTCCTACAACCCTTAGGGGAAATGAGGGGGCATACCGCTGTCGATGTTGCCTCTGCCAGTTCCCCCACCCTCGCGTTCTTTAGCGAGTGTGTAGCTCAACGAATGTAAGTAGCAACAGAGGAAGCATCACAGGCTAACAAACGAGTTAAATATGCTTAACATACATCACTAACCAAGGCAGAATAAGAGTCATGATCGAGCGACGCCGTCGTGCGTCTTTGAAGAAGTGTACCTGGCTTGAGATAAAAAAACGACAAACGGTGCGTACCATCTCGCGCCAGGAAGTGCTGAATTTTCGTCATTCGTAGTGCTTCAGCAGTACCTTTAGCTATCGTAAATCGTCCGTTTCGGGTTGTGTTTTTCGAAACAGCGTAGACCAAGAGCAGACTATCCTCTTATTGATAGCAAAAACTCTCATTGCTAAGCAAAATACGCGGTGGAAAAAAATTATCCGTCGGGCAACGGAGGCTGTAGGTTCGAAATGAACGCTGTATAGGCAACACATACACACGGTGTTAATTTAACTAATTCTCGTTCCGCGAAAAAGAAGTCACACTGCTTCACGGGCGGGTTCAGGTTCCTGGCGAACTTGTTCGATGACTTCGCTTCAATACCACCACCGTCTGAAGCCGACAACCAGTAATCCGCACCGAGCGTGATAGCAGCAGTGCAGCGGGGCTTATTGCAATCGGAACGAATGCTTCGCTGCAGCATAGCGAGCTTTTTCCATGGGGGACGCGGGCGTGTCTGGCTGCCATGAATGTATATGTACAAAAGATACCATGCGTCTCCACTGTTAATTAGTTTTATGTTCATCAGCCTCGCGATTTTGGCGAAAAGCTATTTATCTGTGATCTCAGATATAAACATATAATCAACTATCGTTGATATTGACTATCGCTATCAACTATCGCTGATACAATCGTATGAGTTCGTTTCACCGCGAAGAAAATAACGTTTATCTGAGAAAAAAATTATCCACCCATGATTTCCCATGAATTCTTTCTTCTTTTGAAAAAATCACAACTCTTGACCAAAACGAAGCCTCTTCTAACGTTATGTTTATCTTTCCTTCACAGAACACGGTAAAGTCAAACTCAAATAAGCGAAGCTGTTCATCGATCTCCCCCTCATCAGAGCGAATGGAGAGGAAAGGCAAGCGAATGGGGAGGTTTTCCGCTTGTTGATCTTCAGCATCAGAACTCACCAGAGTAATCCCGTCGTTGTGAATGAAAACGAATAACTCGCGAAAAAATCGTCGTTCATACCGACGCCGCCCTCGTCATCGTTACCAAGTGAATATCGCCGGTTGCCGCTTGTGAGCAGATTTATCCACGATGAAACAGATTCGAAGCCGTGCTCTTAAAAATACAAGTTTAGTTTTATGATGAGAGAGAAAATAAACTGCCTGTAAAAATAGTGTGTCTCTTGATCCAAAGCAAACAACTAATTCCTTCGTGTGGGGGCGTTGAAAATCGAGATAGTGCGGGGCGTCAGAAGAAATGCTAGATGATTGGTGCTCGTTATTTTAGCAGTGGTTCTAGCTGGTGATATTTGTTGTGATTGCAGCGGAAGAAATTGTTAGTTTGTCGATATTTGATGTCTTGTTGAAAGAGAAAAGAAGAAACCTGAAAGTTAGCTGTTATGAAAGCTGACGAGTAACGTATAAAGTGAGCCCAAGGGGGTGCATTGCAGTAAAAGTATCCTTGATTAGTTGAAAAACAGAAAATTATCCACAGGAAAGTTGTGCCAGTGAAGCATTAAAGTGCTTCTATTCTGTTGGTTTTGTTTGATTACTTTTAAGTTGCATCATTGAGCCCAGTGACCTAGAGTGGCGAAGTACAAAGAGCGGACCGATTCTACTGCATTGCTCTAAAGCACATGGTAAGTGGCAAATTGTAGGTTGAATCTCTATTTTGAATATTGCTGCAAAATCATTACCATAAATTTAAGGAAAAACTTTGAGTTGAATTACGTTCGGAATTTGATATCTGAGAAATACAAATGTATTGGAAATAAGCGACAGCGTTTTACATATTTTAAGCATTTTAATTTGTACCACTGCAAATTGACTTGTTTGTTATTTGCTACGATTTTTTTTGAGGTAATATATTTTAAAACATTAAAGTAATACGGAATCATCAAAGTTGTGTAGTGAAAGTGAATTGATACGCTACCTGCATTGAAGCACACTTTCGACCGAAAACCAAACCAACGTCGGACCCAAAAGATCCTTGCAAGAATAAGGTTGATGCATGGATGCATTTGGCTGAACTTGCCAAAAAAAAACAGACTGAACGGATGTTAACCCGCATCAAGCAACTTCTACTTCCCCCTGGAGTACAAAAAGCAAACATTGTGTGGTAGTTTAATGCTGGTTTGCTTGGTGAAAACGATTTTTGATTCTTGTTTCTCTTTTTGTTTTCATTGATTTTCGTAGTTTCATTAAAGAGGGGTGGGAAGGGGGGGGGGGGGTGCGTCATGAAACTATGGATTATTTGGATGCGTGAATTATGCTATTCAGTAAGAAGCATTTGTTCGCGCTTGGAGCGAACGTAAATGTTGGTTATGATGAAGACATAGATTTTTTTGTTCAGTTGTGTGTTGACAGCCCAACCCTAATTCCATTTCCTTTAACACCCTACTAATCCCGAACTGACCGCGGGTAATCGGTCCCCAAAAACTTAACATTTTATGTGTTTCATGTTTCTGCATGTGTGTGTGACCTCACAAGCTTTGATCTTTTCTACCACGGCAAGCAGCAGCACCGACTGACCGACCGAACAAAACCAATGAGCACGCAGTGAGCGCTGATTGGTTCCTGGAGCAGCGTAGAGAAACATATAAAAGTGCGCGTTCTATGCAAATCATTTATACGGTCCACAACCATTGTAGAAGACAGTCAAATAAATCATTAAAGTTTTTTATACAGTTCGCAACGTTTTTTCCTCCCCAAACAAGCTGAAACCAAACAGTCCTTTTCAGGACTATGAGTTAAATTTTTTTTCAAGTCGAGCTTTCATTGTTCCTGTTGGTATTCCCATAGGGGGAATTCACCAAATCCGCTGGAAACCTCCGAGTCGAGGATTGCCACACCGGGTGCAGTGTCCGTGATCGGACAGTATTTAAGTTGCTTATCTAGTTTATATATCTGATGTAATTTTTAATCCATCGTGAGATAAAGTTTGGTGATCATTCTATTGTACTGATGGATTTAAAATGTAATGGATTTAATGTACATGTATGTCAGTCTTTAGTTTTCTCAGTCAAAACTTATGAAAGAGTATCATATCCAATATAAGTTCTTATATTTTCAGAGAGCGAGTTATTGCGCTATTACCATTAGCCATATTGGTCTAGGACTACAGTTAATGCTTGAGTCTCAAACGAACTGGAGCATAATTTAACCTTCTTAGACTAGATGCTCTTAACGACCAACCATTGATTTTTTAAATAAAATTTTGTTCTGTACACCAAACTGGGCATTCTGGCATTCATTTCACTTTTTCCTCCGACTATCCAATTTCCTTATTCTTTTGGTATCAACTGAGGGCTGCGTAGGATCCCTGTGATTTCTTAAGGTAGATACCAAGTCGTCCCTATCCCCCATGGTTGCATGGACGTGGCCAGGTGAGCGATTGAGGAGTGTTTTCTACGTACCTAACGTATCAGTATCTGATTTAGTTTAATGGTGACATGCAATGTCTTCAACGAAATATTCCCCATCGCAGCTTTATCCACGAGGTGTGTAAACGTCAAAGCTATGCTATGTTGCTAACTTGAGTTTACTCATTCTGTCACTCTTCAATTATTGCTGCCAGTTAAATTCTGCTCTCTCTCATTACGTACCTTAATAAAAGCTGACTAAAAGTAAATTGGGACGCAAAAAAACACCGGTAATTTGTGATTCAATAATTTTTAAAAGTCCATTAATGGTTGCTTTACAATACTTTTAATCAAACTTCAATGTTACAGCATTAGATGGTTACATTTCTTCAGTTCGAACTAAATCTTGAACCTTCCTCTTGATGGAGCCCATCGGCGCCGGCAAAGTGAAATCGGACACGAAATCAGCGAATTTCTTCCATTTTCTCGCATTTGCTGGATACTCATGACTGTCCCGCTGCTTCGCCGAAGTTGCTGCTTTGAAATTGCCCTGTATTTTTCAATTGGTCGAAATTCCGGCCACTCGGAGGATTCATTAGCTTGCGGACAAAATAGATCTTAATGGCAGCATACCACTTTAGAACCACCATGAAGTAATGGCAGCTGGCTGAATCAGGCCAAAAGTTGACTTTGCTCTTATGCTTGCGGATGAACGGCAATACACTCTTTTTCAGGCATTCTTCGATGTAAACTTGGGATGTCATCATCGAGGATGTGACGAATAGTCCCGTTTTCAGGCCACAACTGCAAATCGCTTGCCAAATCCTGGCATTTTTGTCGTCAAACACGAACTTGAATCTTCGTGGCACATCCCCACGTCCAGTCGTGATGTAAAATTTTTGACCGGGTAGCTGCTTAAAATCGAGTTTAACGTATGTTTCGTCATCGATCAAAGTGCAGCCCATTAACATGGTCGTACAAGATCCTTGCACGTTTTTTGGACACGAAATTCTAATTCACTAGCCGGTTCGGATTTTACTGGCTTTGTACGACTTGTATCCTTCTTGGGGTTGGCTTTAACGCACTTTAACACCTTGCTGCGCAGCTGGAACGATCTCTGGCTCGAGATTTTCCGTAAGTCCGCTGATTCTTTTTCACACTCAGGGTTTCCTTGTAGGGTTTGAGCACTCGACAAACTGTTGTTTTCCAGGTCTTTGTGCACAACATTTTTTTCTTATTTCGAGTTCCGTTTGACGTTATTTCTGAACGCGATCGAGTTCTATAGTTGTTCTCTATAGAAGTGCAAACAAACTACTGTCAAAGATTTTCGATTCCCAATACTAAAGGCGTGGTAGTGGTGCGCGAGGGGCGTACCAATTCGTTTTAGTCAGCCTTTATTAAGGTAACGTCAAGGGCATCGTATGGTTGTCGAATCCGTTGAGTTTATATTGTTAGCTGTACTTTACTTTGCGGTATTACCTTCTACTTCTTGATTTAATTATTCCTAAGCAAGAGAAGTTAGGCAAAGGGCTAGTTCAGATCAATGAAAAAGTTTTTGGAATTTTTTGATGTTGTCAAATTTCGATCAGTTGATATAGTTTTCAAAATTAATGAGCATGAGCACCAATAGACTAATTGATTCGTAGCTTAATAGATAACTTCAGAGATTTTTAGACAAAGAGCTCCATGCCAGTTTCTGTTAGCTTGGGTCCCAAAACCACCGAATATCGTATTTTGACCTCATGCGATTTGCATTTTTCTTCAGAAATTGAAATTTTGATATATTTTGAGAACCACTCAAATAACTGGCTCAGCTTAAATGTAAGAGTTCCAAATACATTTTTTTAAAATTTCTCAGACTCTGACAAACAACTTTGCACAAGAAAGCGTGTTGATCAAACTTCACCAGAAAAAGTTATAACCGTTGAAAAGCAGCATATTTTAGCAAAAAAAAAAAACAGCTAACGGAAACTGGCATGGATCTCTGGGTCTCAATACTTTTTTCGGATTTTGTCGTCCAGTGTAATCAAAATAAAGACTAATGCTCATTCGCTCTTATATCTCTTTTAAAATCGGATGTGTTTTTGTTCCGATTGAGCTTAGAAATGTTTGCTTCGTATTTGGCTCGAAATTCGAAAATAGCTGGTGATCTTGAGCGTCGATGACCGCACATTTCGTAGTTGCTTAGCGAACCCTTCTCTATTTATACGTTTCGAAGGGTTCTTGCTATATGTGGTCAATAAAGGGAACAATCGGGGAAGGGAAGGAACAATTTATTCGAATAAAATCAATATAGAGGCTTTAAGTTAGTTTGAAAAACTTATTTTAAGTTAATTCATATTTTTCCGGCACCTAGGGATGCCGTGACGTTATGTTGCGTGTACGCAACGCTGGCGCATCGCTCGACAAATTGACTTGTTCGGAACAAATAGAACAGAATTAAACAAGATTTGAGACTAATTAGAACACGCATAATGGCACTCAGATAAGTCATAAACATTTTCATTAACTTTTTTAGCAATACACACTTTTACTATACAATGAATATAGGAAATAATGTGTGCCTAAAACTGGGTCTACTGTATTCTTGTGAAACCCTTGTTCATTTTTTTTATGTTCACAGTTAATTTCCTTAGCCAAATTCAGGACATTTGAAAATTGTGAAGGTAATCGGCCAGCTTAATCAGTTAAAACATGATATCTAAAATATGTGAGAAAACGATTTTTTTTACAAAATATAACTATAAATTGATGAAAAATCTTAACTGCATCACAATAAATCGATCAACATGATGCCATCATGATTTTGTCGATTGTTGCTGAATTTATGACATATTTGATACAAAGCCGACTTATTAAAGACTTATTCTATACTCTTGAGAATAAAATAAGTTTCAATTTACGCTGACGATATGAATCTTTTTTTGAAAATAAAAAAAAATGAAAGTTCAAGTCTCACCGGTTCCGTGATTTTTTCTTGGCTAATGTCTCAACGATCGTGTTGACTTAACTTTCTTAGTAATTTGCTTATGTATTCTCCATACATCGTTGGATAACTTAAGTCTTCCAGTTGTCGTTATTTCTGAACGCGATCGACTACCTTGCACCAGTTGTTAAAGTGAATAACTTAAGTCGATAGTTCAAAGAACTACATCTAATGAATCGTATCCTGTGTTGTTCACGTATCTTGTTGGTAGTTTGTTGGCTTAGTACATATTCATGGGAGTTCATTAGACCAAGTTAAATTCAACTTTGAACTGAAAGAGTATAGATCTGAAGATTTATCCCACAACTTGTTTCAGCTTAGATCTACAAGATGCCATGCATAGTATATATGGCATTGCCATTTGCACACCTCGTGGTTGGAGTTACGATGAGGAATAATTCGTTGCATGTCACCATCAAACGAAACCAGATTCTGATATGTTTTTCCCCGCAATAATCTACATGATGACACTCCCTAATCGCCCACTTGGCCGCGTCCATGCAAACGTGGAATATAGGATGGACTTGGTATTTACCTAAAGAAAACGTAAAGAACTCATACCGCCTTCAGAAATATCAAAGGAATAGGGAAAGTTGAATAGTCGGGGGAAAACATACAAAACGCGATGGTTGGTCTACAGTACTAACTTCTATTATAAAAATTAATTATTAGTTAATGGTAGAAGCTAAACAAATGAACGTTTCATTTATTTTTTGTTTTTATTTTGGTTTAATCATAAACATTTTTGGTTGATTTGGAAAATGTCTAGTAGTCTTAGTGAATCTTCCAGGATAACATTTGTATGAAAGTCAAAGTTAGAATATATTTGGTTAAAAACATTTATTATTGATCAAATTGGCTGAATCAGATTATTGTCGTAAAAACGTCTGCGCAATCAATAGAAATTGATGAAACGGAGTTGGTTACAACTCGCGAAAAACTAACAATGCCATAGTGGAGCAAAGCCGGAAATTTTGTATGCATACATTTTTTTTTATTTTTTCCTCAATACCCGAAATTTGAACATTCAAAGCAAAATTTTGAAACAAATCAGTTGAAAAATAAAACTTCCAGAATTTTCAAGAGTAGACAGGGCCACAGGCAACCGAACAGGTAGAGGCACTGTATTAAAAATTTTGAGTTTAATTGTTTGTAGGTTTTTTCTTAGTTATTCATTTAAAGGTGTATTTTTAATGTTTTTCAATTTGCGCGCGAAATATGGTTGGGAATCTTTTCACATCTGAAACATCGTATCGTTTACAAGAGTTTTCCCAAAGCTTTTGAATTGCAACGCTGGACGTTGTTCAGTAACAGTTTGTTTATTATGCACTAAGACTCTGTCAGAGAACAACTAACTGTGCAGTCTATGAAGATCGGTACGGTAGAACAAACAAGGTGTTAAGGACAACACTAGTTAGCAATAGTCAAATCGACTCTCCGGAACTTTTCAATCGTTTGAGCTTTCATACCCGGAATGGAACTTGTGAACCGAAACCGAACTAAAACCGTAGATTTTTATAACTAAGAAAGTAGTATGAAGCTTCTTATAACTATCTTTAAACCTGCAAAACTGATCCATATAATGTAACCTTGGAGGTTGTATAATGAACCATAACCATACAACTATAATTCATAGCAAATTAACTTCGTACAATTAAACAAATTAGATTTGATCCATAACTTATGCCTGCATTTTTGGAATTTTGTGCAATATTTAGATATCCGAATCTGAGAAATTGATCCTTTATTGGGACACGACCGTTTCATTAGGTATTCGGTTAAACCATTGCTTCTTATTGTTTCCATAAAGTTGCAGCCTGATGAGCTGAATATCATATATCGGTTTCAGAATATTGAATATACCCGGAAGCCAGAGAAAAGGGCTTTTAAAAAAATGTCACACGAGGGAGTTGACCAGAACACCTGCACCATATATATTTAAAACATGTATGGACGGAGAACCACTAAAGAGGGGGAAGTCGATTATTCCCAAAAATGAGAACACGTGGTTTACAGACCATCACTTTGCTCTCAAAAAGCTTAATAAATTTATAAAAATATCTTCGAATTGATCGGCACGCATGCTTGGCAAGCTCCTTCAAGTAATGAAAACGCCTAGAAGCATTTTTTAAGAATTTATCTCAAAAAATAAAATACATACATCGCCAATTTTTCGATATCATATGTAAAAATGTCCAATCTTTCAAGAAAAAAATATAAAAACGAGGGGGCTCTTTGGTCCCGAGACCATATAAACCTTAAAAAACTAAAAGAATCCATGTTTTCATGATCAATGTTGCATTAAAGGAGCTGTTTTTCTATTTACCTTAAAAGAATGTTTAAGTACCATTTGCGTTTTTAATTGATAAAAAAAAGCATTTTTGAAAAAAGCCAATTTTTTGGGGCACCCTAACGCAGTTAGGGTGACCGTTTCTGATACGGGTCGAATATGTTTCGATAAAGAACAAAACCACCAATTATTATGAAATTCTGCGAGATCGTATATCTTTTTTTCATGGAATTGCTGTATATATGGTTAGATCTTTTTTGGTAAGATCAAGTAATTTGCGAGTCATTGAAATGTTTGGAGTGGAACCGCTTTGATTGCCTAGCTATAAGAGTGTTGTTTCAGTTTGCCTCCTCTATCAAGCGTTCCCAGTCTTTCATCTCCATTATATGAGAAGAAGCAGGTAAACCAAAAAAGGGTTCAGGTCCTACGAACTGATGAGACGATCCGAGTCTTGCTAGTTCATCGACTCTCTCGTTTCCATCAACTCCACAATGGCCAGGAACCCAGTACAAATTGACTTGTTTACGACAAGACAACTTTTGGAGTGATTGAACACATTCCTCCTGGGTCCTCCCTTAGCTCAGTCGATAAAGGCGCGGCTACAAAGCAACACCATGCTGGAGGGGGATGGGTTAGATTCCCGGTCTGGTCTAGAAATTTCGTTAAGGAAAATTTCTCGACTCCCTGGGCATATAGCGTACGATTGTACTTGCCACACAATCATACTGATGCAAAAATGGTACTTGGCATCGAAAGCTCTCAATTAATAACTGTGGAAGTGCATTTAGAACACTAAGTTAAGAGCAAGCAATCAGCTTGAAATGCTAAAGAAAAAGAAGAAAAACACATTATCAAACATGCTTGGAAGGGTATGTTGCTGACTTTAAAGCATTTTGAGCTGCTTGACTGTCCGACATAATGCATATATCTGAATATCTATAGTTTTTGCGGAAGCATAAAACAGAACATTACAGAATTGCTTGAATAGCTTCGAATACAGATGGCCACTTACTCATTGAAATTGATATGTCAATCCCTGGGCCAGTTACACCTGTCACCACTTTATTGCTCATTTTTGAACCGTCTGTATAGTATACAATCGATCCTTGACGGAGGTCTGGACCACTTCTTTCCCACGAATCGCGTCCAGGATCAATAACTTTATATGAACAGTTAGTGCATGATCTTAGACTTCTCGGGAGAAATCATAAACCCAACACCATCCGCCATTCAACCACAACATCCACTTTATTTTGCATGTGGTGCCTAACTGCCTAGCGTATTTACCAAACACAACAAGGATACATGGGTGGGACGCGTTCAAACACTGAGTTCGTCGCAATAAGAACCAGTATGGCATACATGACAGACCCTTGCGGGATGCCATTCTCTGGCAACGTCGGTTCAGAGATAGCACCGGAGTTCAAAACTCGAAACTTCCGGTTATGTAGGAAGTTTTCTACATAGGCCTCTATAGGCTATGGATGTCCAATGCTATGAATAAGGATTTTGGTGGCATGCAGCTAAATGTGAATAGAAACTGAGTTTATGATCAATTTACAATTTTTGTGGATCAACATTTAAAAAAATAGTGCCTAAAACTGGAAAAATGCAAGCATAATGTATGGATCATACCAATATTCAATGTACAAAGTTGACTAGCCAAGGACCTTTTTTCAAAGTTTAAAGTTCATTAATCAACCGTTTATTGATCATTGGCAATCTTTTCATGGCACATTTTCAATATTGTTTTGGATCATATGTTTATATTTTAGTGCACAAACGTTATATTCTATGGGCAAAGCATATAACACTAATTTTTTTTTCTATTTTATTGCTCATTTTTATAATAAGTATTTGGTTTTGGTTTTATAGATATTTTGCATTTTTTATAAGGATTTTCATCATAGTCTTATAGGTATGTCATGAATGCGTTTTCTATGGAATCATTTTCAGTTTTTTTTCTGGATCATTTCATTAAATTTAAACGTGCAAACTTGGGACTGCCAATCTACCTCTGATACGATGCCTTTCACGGAAGGGTAAGTTCAAGTTAAAAATAAAAGCATGCATCAGCTGAATTTTCCAGGAATTTAACGCCTTTGTTTCTTCGACTGTTGAAATTTCACGTCTCCGGTAAGCGGTAGAACGTAGACGTAGACGTTTTCTTTGTAAACTGACTGGCAGCGACGGCGACGGCGCTTGTTTTGGGCCACGGTGCATTCTTTCACGATCGTGGTTGCTTTTTATTGTTCTTATTCTCGGGTGCAATTTAATCCGATGGCTATTTTTAGCCAACACTTGCTGACTTACAAACGTTTGTTTATACGAGTCAATATCAACTTACTTGGCACTACTGATCCGGTTTGTTAGTGTAGATGTAACATATGTGTAGATCCATTTCTGTGCGGTGTGATTACAATTATGGTTTGTTATGGTCAACTAATGCCATATGGTTTGAAGTTTTCATATCTATTGTTGCAATCAATTCGGATTGCCTAGGTATGTATTTCTTTTTTTTCCAAATCGACATCCAACTAGAGTGGAGAGTGCAGACTAGCTAGATGGACAACATCTGTTGCAGGGCGACAGTTTTCTCGGAATAGTTGCGTCACATGTCCTTGCAAACATTTCAAGAAATTTACTCCGTGTTTAAATCTACACTAAAAGCCGCAACAAAGCGATCCTTGGCAAAGTACTTCGTGTTTTATTTTCGCTTGCAAGCCCTCTTTCGTTCTTTTTTCCATTATTATGCAGAAACGCCCAATTGACGTTATAGGGGTAACCTTTCACAAACAGGTGAGTATATCCGGAAATCTCTGCCTATGGAGCCGATAATCTTTGATGATTAGCTGTGTTTGACAGTCATAAAGTTTCAAAGATTCGGCGGGAAAGCCTTTTTTGCTTTTTCAAAACAAAAGAAATATTCATGATTTTCATAAATTATATTGAAGTTAAATTGATAACGTTGAGATCACTGTGAAATTGCCAAAAAAAAAGTGGTCATTAGCGTCTGAACTGTGCAGAATATCAAAAACCGTAACAATATTAGAACCTACAAGAAGCAGAAAGCACCCAAAAGGACGGATTAACAGAAAACTTCTTCGAAAATACGTCCACGGAACTTGCGTGACGTTCTCCTCCAAAAACCGAACCGGTGCATTTTTATGGACGACGAGACGCACGTCAAATTGGATACCAGTACACTTCCGGAGCCGCAATTTTTCAACGCTATAACTTTCAAGGTCCAATATGGACCGATTTAAACCCACAATAAGGATGCTGGTGGGGCAACTCAGGAGGTGTGACAATGTTTTTTTTTTCATTGCGAAAACAAGGTATTTTTTGATGACGTTTGAGAATTGATTTAGACCGATTCATGTCAACAGGAACGATGCTGTTTGAGCCTTTCACAAAATGTGATAGAGGAAATTCATTGGCAAGGTTATTCAAAAATGTTCGAGGGCCAATTTGGACCGATTTAAACCAACAGAAAGAAAGCTATTGGGGCCCCTTTCCCTGTGATGGAGGTTTCGATTGGAGCAACAAGGTTATTTAAAAAGTGTGATGGTGGATGTTTGTCGAGAAAATAATGTAATTTAACAACTCTTAAAAGCCGACCAACAGTAAGGATTTTGTTTGAACCACTCACAAAATGTAATGGAGGTTTTCGTTTGGAGCGACTTGGTTATTTAAAAAGTTTGAGAGATGATTTGGACCGATTTATATCAACAGTATATATGCTGCTGGGGCCACTCACAAAGCGTGTTTGTGATTTTTAGTATCGCTTGAGAATCTATTTTTACCAAACTTCATACCAGTAACTTTTATTCATTCATGGACATACCATTTTTCACTTAGAATGAGCCACATCTATCGGTCGAGTGTCTTTAGCTGACTGTAAAACAACGAATTTGTGGCTCTGCGTGTAGCTTTGTTTGACAGAAGGTGCATTATCTTTTCTATTCTACAAATAATTCGGTGGAAACTGCTTTTGCAGACAAAAGAAAATGTTCTAAAAGGGAATCGATAAGCCCGGATAAGCTCCCTTCCAATGCTGTTCACTCTTTCATCGAATGCTCTATTGGCGGGAGGCAGGATCTTGTCACTGTCATTATCTTGAACCACTGACTACAGGAAAGGTCAACGAAGAGTGTTACTTAACAAATTAGTAAGAATTCCGTATAATAACGTGTGTCTAGGTCATATCTCACTGACCAAACTTCATATTTCGTTCTTTGAAAGTCGTCTTTACCGCCAATGCTTCCAAAATCTTGACACGCTGTGGTGTGTCCTGCTCGCTCTCACGTAAAATCTTGAAAATATCATCCTCCGTTAACGTCATACTCAATACATTTAAGCAGAACAGCACCAACCACCAGTCATAGAAGAACATTAAAGCAGGGCTCCCATTGGGCTAACGTGCATTCTCAGTTTTCGAAAACTTGTAATGTAATATTGTGTACGAATAATGCAAGTCGTTGAAGGAGCGTGTAATGACTAACAACTTACCAATTTATTTTTAGAACCATACAGAAAAACTCCCTCTCGTTTGGCGTGTCGTTCCTGTCCTCCGTCTCCGGCTGGGTCCGGCCCCCCCGGCCGCCCCCCTGGCGTTTTGCGTGCGGGTCTCGTGGCGCCGTTTCTGTGCGGATCTGCTTGGGGCTCGGTGATTATATCGATTTTCCTTCGTTGTTCCATGATCCGATCTCCCGCCTTGGCTTTGTGGTGCCGATTCTTTGTGCGCCATTCCCATGTCCTCGTTCCGTCCATTGTTTTCCTATGGCTTTGTATTAATCTAAGTTTTCATTGTGAAGTAAACATCAGAGCATGCAAAATTTTATTTCTTTCCACACGAAGCAGCAACATGCATGAAATGTTCTAACAAAGAAGAGCTTACTACTACTATCGGCAATGTATGCAATGTCCCAGAACATTACACGATGCAGGATTTTATGTTATATGATGCTCCTTTTATGTGCATGATATTGAACAACAATTTAACACTACTTTTTCGAGCTGTGCAGTGGCATTGGCCAGGTGAAGTATTTCTTGAATCAACTAGCCTAAACCATCACTGAAGAAGGTGGATCGGCATCCACCTTATGAGCGGCATCAACATAAAAGTACGAGAATTTCTTCGAAATAACGATGAATGATTTTTTTCAGTTATTTTTATGAAATGAAATAATATTACCTTCGTTTCATTCTTAGAAAGTTTTTCGATTGAAGTTTACACGTATTTGAAAGTGCCCCATTTCTAAATGATCTAGTCATTAAACAAGCATACTCGATCATACGGTTGACATCCTCGCTATGGCATAATTAACCAACATAAATTTAAAATTGTGTCTTTATTGATGAGATTTGTGGAGGTTTCAAAAATAATCGGAGAATTGGTATCTGTTATTTAATACAACAACCGGATTTCTTTCGCTTGCCAGACCCCAAATGTAGCGTTCTGTTGAGTTTGAAAACAAGCTTCACTGAAGATGTTTCAAAAAAGCATAAATATAAACTGGGTTGCACTACAACTATTCCATTTGTTTAACGGTACTTTGATCACGAGAAAGTAGATTATTGTGAAATATGACATGTTTATTCAAATATATGTGGACCCTGATATAAGTAGATCTGCTTGGTCAGTACCTCTTCCATATATCAGTGTGTATCAGTCATTCGAAAACTAAAAACAATTCCTAGTAAGCGAAATCAAAACTGACGGCTTCCTTTTTATCAACACAGTATGATTCTATTCAATGTTCAACTTGGAAATGAAAATATTTTCCTTGTTTCTTATGTCATCGTCGCAAATTAATTTTAAATCTCCATGTAAAAGGAAGCTGCCTAAGTTGATTGATGCCACTGCTTTGTGCTTTGATTTGTGTTGCGTAGTCTGCTCAGCCGTATTAGTGCTTTAACACGTTGATGTGCGTACGTTTCATTATCTATAATTTCGCAAAAGTCGAGCTGATTGTAGCATTTCCTTTGTCAGTGAACCAATTTTTGGTTTTAAAACATATGACAATAACCAGCTCTAAAATATGCCAAAAATAATGAATATCAAAGGAAAAAACACTACTGTACTCTATTGTCCATTCGAAACACGAAGAGTTATTTTGTCAAAAGACCGTCCACCTAAAGATGATTTGAAATAATAGAAATTTCGAGATAAAAGAAGCCTACGGATAATTCATTACCACAGAATGCTACATGCATTTCACGATTCTTCATAAGCATTTCCCCGCTACAAATTGCTCGCATATAACTATGCTTATTTCCGGCAGCTCTTGAATATCATCCCCCAGTGAAGCAACGATGGTCCGGTCCTTCGACATAAAGCGTTTGGTCGCAGGACGAAGCTGTGTGCTGCAATAATTTCCACCTGACTTTGCGCTCTGTTTTATCCAACAGCACCGGCTCAACATAGGCTTGCCCTATAGGGTACTATAAGCACACACAGTGAACTGTCGATTTGTGGGCATAAATTAGCATAGTTAATTATCATGTTTTAATACTCAGCTCCTGTTTGCACTTGGAGCACTTTTCGCAGAGCCCGGAACATTGATGAAGAAGACCGGAGGGGAACGGGTTGGCGGAAGCGCCAAAGGATTCTTTCGAAGCATGCTCACCTTTGTTCATGCTGTTCTTCGTCTGCTTTGGCAGTAAGCGAAAGGGTTACCATAAGAAGAAACGCAGGAAGGTTTTTTTCTCTTAAGTTTTCTAGAAAAACGAATTTGGCTGGACTTGTCCTACTGAAACTGGTCTTTCGCCAATATGTTTTTGTGGATTTCGTGGATTGCTTTCTAAAAATTCACTAATTTCAATTAAAACTCTTGGTCTCTTGAAGTTGGAATATAGTAACCCCAACCAGCGATACCGACGAGAGCGTAGAAAAGTTGCTCATCACTATCACGTTTTCGGAAGCGAAGTCTTTTTCTCCTCCATTGCGGTGGGTTTTGAACCGCAGCAAATCAAGGTCGACCATATTAAACGCAAGCGAGGTAATGTGATAATTTGTGAACGCATGTTTCATATTTAATTTCGCGGGACGTTATCAGCAAGTGTCAAGGACGTGCAATAGGAAGATCAAATCATTGCAGTTAGAGCAATGCGATAGAAGGATGATTACATTGTCTCGTTTCAAGACACCTGATGTGAACTCTCACCTCTTATCATGCTTTCCATCAAAGGAATTTGAAAGCTGATATTTCACAATAGACACAAATGTCAACCGACACTTCAAAAAGGTGCTTTTTTCGGCAGAGTACAAGCGTTAATTGGTTCAATTCCAAACAAAGGCGTTTTTGCCAAGGTTTTGATGGTATATCCCGTGTTATTGAAAGTTTGCTGTGCGTAGGTTGCCATTTGCATCAGTACGGCTTCTATGAAGAAGCATGGAAAGTTTTAAAACCAATTCAATTTGTTTCCACGCGAAGCATTTCCAGCAGTTGAGGAGCGTCGTGTTTTGATTCAATCATCGTATGGGATGCTGTGAGTGGAGACTTGTGTTTTGTGTTGAAAGAACTGGTAAATAAAATGCGTTGAACGACGTTTTGTTTGCACAACGAGTAAATTAGTTCTGACGATTCGAGGAAAACGATAGCAATGAAGTAAATTAAAATGGTGCGGCACTTGTAAGTTCATGATAGTGAATGGGTATATTTACAAATTATGTTAGCAAGTTGATCTAGATTTTTTTTTTCTACATAAGTGAGGGTTTATGTAATTTAAATTCATCGGCAAGAATACAAATGGAAAAAATACGATTACATTAAAACAAGTCAATATTTTTATGATAACGTGAATAAAAATTTACATTTTCATTTTTAAACTTCAAATGTTTAAAGTTCAAAAGTGTTTAAAACAAATTATGATATCTAAAAAATATATTTTTTTCCAAATCATTATCAATTGGAACAATTAAATCTTTCAAACAAAGAATAAGCGGTCTTTGCTTACAATGAAACATTGGAGCCGATTCTTGACAAAACTGCCAAACGTTGAAAATAAATTACTACCATCCGAGAACTTATCAAAAACCATTTAAAGGTTGTTTACGTTAAAATTGCAACGTAAAGGGTGTCCACGATGAAATAGCCACACACAAAATTGATTCGCAAAATTCGAGTTTTCATCCGATTGCCATCAAATTTTCAGGGATTGAGAAATAACTATTAAACTTCATTTTACCATTTTACTCGTATTTTATTTACAGTCCATACGCAAATGCCCGCACCTTGGCCTTAACCCCGGCCATAAGATTCTGCACAACCTGTGAATCAACCGTTTTTTGCATGTAAACCCATACTTTCTTCAGTTCCTCGACTGTCTTCACTACCTTAGGTCGTTTAAGAAGGTGCTGCTTCATAATCGTCCAGTACTTCTCGATGGGGCGGAGCTCCGGAGTGTTGGGAGGGTTGAACATTTTCGGCACGAAATTGACCTTATTGTCCGCATACCACTTCAGCACGTCCTTGGAGTAGTGGCATGAGGCCAATCCGGCCAGAAGATTGTTGGGACGTTGTGGGCCTTCAGGAGAGGAAGCAGCCGCTTCTGGAGGCACTCTTTTATGTACACCTGTCCGTTCATCGTGTCCTGGGTCACGAAAGGTGCACTCCGCTTCCCGCACGTGCAGATGGCTTGCCAAACCAGGAATTTCTTCGCAAATTTGGACATCTTCTGAGTGCGGACATGCTCCGGAACGCTGAACTTATCCTTGGCCGTGAAAAACAGGTTGCCGGGGATCTGTTTGAAGTCGGCCTTCACATATGTTTCGTCGTCCATGATGCAGCATTCAACTTTCGTCAGCATGTTGAGGTACAACTTCCTGGCACGGGTTTTGGCGGACTTGTTCTGCTTCTCGTCGCGATTAGGGGCCTTTTGTACCTTGAACGTTCGAAGCCCAGCCTTAGTTTTGGCCTTCTGGACAAAACTTTGGCTTAGGTGCAGCTTCTTAGCCACATCCCGAACGGAGGCGTTCGGATTTCGGTTGAAGGCCCCAACTACGCGGTTGTGATTTTTGGTGTTGTACGGAATACTTTTTCCTTCACTTCTGGGCTTCCGATCGGTGGTCAACCGTTCCTCGAACCGCTTAATCACTCGCGACACCGTGGAATTCGCGATTCCCAACGTTTTAGCGATGGAATGATGCGAGAGATCCTTGTTCTCGTGATGAATGCGCAAGATTTTATCACGCACGAGCTGTTCTTTCGACTCCATTTCCGCGAGTTTTGATCACAGGACTTTAAAACTTGCAGGATGTAAATAATGCACTCTGAACTAAATCCACCCAAATTTTCATTAAATTCTACCCAACGGTTAAAAAGTTAGAGCAATTTCATAGTGTGGCAATTTCATCGTGGACACCCTTTATTAGCTGGAATACACACCCCCACCCACTCTTTTGTGCTGCATAACGAGCCTGAGACGTTTCTCAAAAGAATCGTACGCGACACGCACCTCCGGTAGTCGATAACAAACCAAATGTTTACGTTGCTGCGAACATTAAGGGGACCCTCCCCTGATTTGGGCAAAAATAAGGCAAAGTTTGTATTTTTTTTTTGCGAGAGAATGAAAAGGCGTACGAACTTCCGGTTTTGACGATTAAATTTGATTATTATTCAAGATTTCAAAGAGATAAAAAAATTGTGAAAATTCAAAATGGCGGCTACAAAATGGCGATTTCCGTTAGCCTCTGCGCGCAAAACATGGGGCGACAACTTCAAGCCTGCAGCCTATTGTAGTGGACAGAAATCATATCTAGTTATCATTTCTGAAAGATAATAAAATTTTCTACGACTTGAATTAAATTTCAGACAATTTAAACTTAAACTCATTGCAAAGTGATCATGAACACACATGAACTGAAAAGTTTAATTTTTCGGGCTACTTTTTTTTTCATTTCAACCGTGTTCAAAAATTATAAATAATTAATTATTAATGCCAATGTTTTGTTCAAACCGTACAAAAAATAACCTTTCAAACAATTATTTGATGGAGGGAATCGGATGAATAGTTCAAGCCCGGTGCTTGAAGTTAGATTGAAATACATGGTTTCGAGAAAAACGCGTTCTAAGTTTTTAGAAAGTTTGCCTTGGGATTACTCTTTTATTCAATCAGTTTTCACGAATTTGAAGTCAAATTTTCGAAATTCAAAATGGCGGATCAAAAAATGCGGATGAAAAAAATTTGATGTACCAAATTTTGACCAAAATGTCTAAAATTTATTTTCACGGTACGAATTTACCATTAGTTTTTGAAAAAAGACAACAAATGAAAAACGATGAACCAAAAAAATCTTTATTCTCACGCAAATTCGAAACAATATTACAATTTTTGAACACCCATTGTCTATTTTCGTCGCTTTTATCTTTCTTTCTTCTTCTCTTCTATTCTATCTTAGTCTCTTATTCCTGGGCCGTACAATATACCTTCCTCTACTTCAAATTGCTTCTGTTTGGCTTCTTCCTAGAGACGATGAGCAAGGCGGGCGTTTCGAGCAGCGGTCGATATTTGTCGCTCAGCTTCCAGAATTCTCTTAGCGTTGGCATCCTGGGCGTATCGGCTGGCCTCGTTGCCAATACTTATGTTCTTGGCATGCATGATCTTCAGCAAAGCTGATCTTCCCTCGTTGAATATACACGCAGCAATGTACGTACAGATGTCGATTACTTGATGTCCGCAATATTCGTTGGAATTTTGCGTGTTTGCTCCAACGCAGCGTTCCAGCAGGTCCGTTTTGGAGAGAGCCTCGTATATCGGTTTGATGGCTTCAGCAACATTTTTTACGAGCGGGGGTTTGTGTTTGAAGGTCTTCAATGTCCCTTCTGCCTCAGAAACTCGCCACTTGCACCAACTCTTACTTCCTTCGGGACACAAATGATGTTGTGGATTTTTGTCAGTTGAGCACTTATGGAAATAAGTAGCCCAGATGGCATCTTTCATACGAGATGAAGAATCTGCGTTGCGTCTTATCGCCAAACCGTAATAGATCGACAATTCTGTAACGAGTTTATCAGTCAATTTTCCAGCACCCTTCCCTCCGAGCCCTTTCGTGTTCTTTTTCAACGTGCGTAGTCGATTTCCCATACGCTTTTGAACACTCAAACTTTTGAACACACTCTTTCTTGATCACCGGGCAGTCCTTGTACGGGTCCATTTCAACAAGGGCCTTGAACGTTTTAGTGTCCCCATCGCCAATATAATATTTATACTTAACACCCAGAAGGGATTCCGATCTGCCGAACATTTCACGCACGACCGTCCACCTCCATTTTGCCCGCGCTTCCAGTATGATTCGCTGTGCAATCATCGACGTGATTTTCCTGCCATTCTAAATAAAGACTGTATTCGATGAAATTTGGACACGCAATTGTTCGTAACTTTTTAGCGTGTGGGTAAAAATTATTGAAATTTTAACTGAATGTATTTCATTGTGTTGAGTCAATTGTGTAATGAGTTTCGTGAAAATCGGTCGAGTGATTTCAGTGATGGCTTCGAATGAAGAAATAGTGCGCCAACAAATTTTGGGCACTCACTTCGAAAACCCAAACGCTTCTCATCGATGGATCGGAAAACAGCTCGGAATCACACATTCAACAGTATCTCATGTGATCAAAACGTTCTAGGACCGTAAGACAACCAAGCGGAAAAATTGTAGTGGCAAAAAACGTGGCACATCAAATCCGGAGAAGGCCAGGATGGTATTGAACCAATTTAAGCGTTATCCCAACATTTTGATCAGGGATGTTGCGAAAAAGGCGAAAGTTTCAGTTTGTTTTGTGCAGAAAACAATGAAACGTTCTGGTTTACATGTGTACAAGGTCCAGAAGGCACCGAACCGGAGCGATAAACAGAACTCGGTGGCCAAAACTCGTGCAAGAAAACTGTACAGGAGTGTAAAACCGTTCTGCATTGTGATGGACGATGAGACCTACATTAAAGCCGACACCAAACAAATGCCAGGACAGGAACACTACGTCGCCACCTCTAAGTTTGCCGTTCCGGAGAGTGTACGGAAGAAGAAACTGTCGAAATTCGCCAAAAAAATTCCTTGTCTGGCAAGCGATCTGCGGATGTGGCAAAATGAGTCAGCCCTTCATCACCTCTGGGACCGTCAACGGACAAATCTACAAGGACAAATGCCTCCAAAAACGACTTCTGCCCTTCTTGAGATCTCACGATGGCCCGACACTGTTTTGGCCGGATTTGGCATCTTGCCACTATGCCCGGCCCGTCTTAGACTGGTACAAAGATAATAATGTAGTTTTTGTACCAAAAGACGTCAACCCTCCAAACACTCCGGAACTTCGCCCAATTGAAAAATGTTGGGCAATCATGAAGGCAAAGCTCGTTAAAACTCCAAAACTGATAGAAAATGAACTTGAACTAAAGAAAGTGTGGTTAAAAGTAAGTAAGCAAGTGAAAGGGGTCAGGGCAAAGGTGCGGGCATTTGGGTTGGGAGAAGAGGTTCAATAAACCAATGATGTCAAAACTTAACCATTTAGTAGTACTTTATTTCCAGAAAGTTTGAAAAGAATCGGGCTCAAGGAAAATTTTTGGTGACCTATTTTGTGTGTCCAAATTTCATCGAATACAGTCTTTACTCCGGAGTATCTTGTTTCAAAGACCAATTTTGACAGGCTTGGCAGTACGATGATTTTAAAATCACGGCAAAAATTTTAATAACCCCACCCCCCCACCCTCTCCCCACCCCCCCCCGAATCCTCTTTCTTCCCCCATAACCCTCCTCATACCAACCATACCTTTTTCCACCCCTCCCCTCCCCCCCCCCCAACCAACCCTCTTCACTCCCCAACTACTCTACACCCACACTACCCCCCCCCCCCTCCACCCCTCCCCCCCTTCAAATTTAACCACCCACACCCAAATCTACGTATGTTTCTCCCCTCTGCCTTTCTCTTCCCTACCCTCCCTCCCCCCCTCCCGGTCTCCCCCCCTTCTTCTCTTTTTGTCCGAGAACAGTGAAAAAAAATTGAACGACAAACAAGTAAACACTCGTGAGCGGACGCGGTGTTTTGCAGGTTATAATATATGGGCTGTATTTTGACGAGAAATCTGTTTTTTATGTGCTGCCATCTACATTATATTTCTATATTAGGGAACGCTCGCAAATTACGCCCATCAGCTTTTTGGAAACCCATCCCCCCCCCCCCCCCCCGTTCACAAATTTTTGTATGCAGTTATAATTAAGTATAATTACGTTATAATAACGTGTACGGGGTGTCACAAACTCTTAAACCCCCCCCCCCTAGATCACGGACGTTATTTGTGAACGTTCCCTATGCCACAATACGAGTATCAGTACATAGAAGGAATAGAAAGACGTTTGACGGCGCGTGGTGAATTATAGCAGTGGAGCGTCTCGCAGCCCCCGCAGCGCACGTGAGACAGGTGTGTTTGAGACGCTGCCATTCAATAAATATTCATCGTTTCAAAAATCCTTCCACACATATATTCTACGAATATGTGGTTTTCATTTTTCGAATCGATTTTTTGGTTCAAATTCAGGGGAGGGTTCCCTTAAGTCCCTACACATCGCCTATTCATTGATTTCAAGGACGCATCCGATACTTTTGATCATGAAGAGCTCTGGAAGATTATAGTCGAGAACGGTTTTCACGGGAAACTGACAAGACTGATCAAGGCTACGATGGATGGTGTACAGTGCTGGGTGGGGATGTCTGGTGCGTTAGAAGGTTTTATAGACTGTTCCAGAAAATATAAGCACACTCTCAAAATAACAAAAAAGTCATTGTTTTTTTAGTTTTAATAATTTTATTTGGCAAATCACATTTGTATTTGTGTTTTATATGATACTTCTACGACCAAGCTTATAACCAAGCTATTTAGCAGCTGCATTCAGAGGAAATGCCAATGCAGCACCAGAGCGTCTGTTCTCCAGGTTAAGAGCGGCTCAAAACAGCGTCTGTTCCCCATGTCAGGGGCGGCTGAATCACCGTCCATGTGCCAGCGTGGGACTCTAAATTCAACTGAGCATCCCCCCAGAAGGGGGGGGGGTGAGGCCCCCCACGCCAGCCGCCCAAAAAAGCAAGCACAGGAACATTTACAGCAGAATGATATTTTACTCTCGTACAATAAAAATATTTAATCATAGCCAAGACTCCTAACTTTTCCTGGAACATGACCCATAAGCTTCTGCACAGTGGTAATTCCCACCATTTTGACCACTTTTGGCCAATCTTTTTTAAATTTTTGAATGTCGTCCGCTGGTTTTATGAATTTTCGAAGCTTTGCTTTGGTAAAAGCCCAAAAAGTCTCGATTGGCCGTGCCTCCGGGCAGTTCGGCGGATTCATGTCTTTCAGCACGAAACATACATTTTGACTTTTGTACCATTCTAAAGTGACCTTTGCGTAATGACATGGCGCCAAATCAGGCCAAAACACTACTTGACCTTCGTGCTGCCTGGTCATCGGCAATAATCGCTTCTGGAGACATTCCTTAACGTATTTCTAAGTGTTCATCGTCTCCGTTGTGATGTACGGACTAGATGTTTTACCACACTCGCATATTGCCTGCCAAACCATAACCTTCTTACCGAATTTTTCGGTAAAAGATGCCTTCTCCTTTTCGGGAATGTCTTTGTCTTCGCTTACAGTATAGAATTGTGGTCCGGGAAGCGTTTTGTAATCTAGTTTCACATACGTTTCATCGTCCATTATTATACACCCAGAATTTCTACACAATAACGAATCGTAAGTTTGCGGGCCCGTGGTTTCACGGACACGGCCTGTTTTGGGTTCCTTTTGGGTTTCTTTCTGCTTCCGGTATGTTTTTAGCCCAAGTCTTTCTTTGGCACGCATGACGTTACTCGACGAGGTCCCTAGTTTTTTCGCAACATCCCAAACGGACGTCACTGGTTTTCGCTTGTAGGCATCCCTGATCTTTTTATCGATATCCGGACTAACAGGACCGGATTTCCGACCACTCTTCGGCCGCATCTTCAAACGTTCACTGTTCTCTATATTTTCGAATCGCAGATCGAACCGCTCCGACGCTTACACCCTCTTCCTGGGCCAATTTTCTCAAGGAGAGTCCGCTCAGAGTGCACCATTTGTGCACGATACTTTTTCGTTGTTCCGGAGTAAGACCGCGCATTTTGATAGGTAACACAAAACTGAGCACTTTTTTGATGCTATGTCATTCAGAAATCTGCAAACAAAAGGACGCAGCCAAAACATGTTGAAATATTTCATTATATTCAAAGTGACTGTTAAAATAAGGTGTGCTTATACTTTCTAGAACAGTCGTTATGAATATATATTTAAAAGATTTGAAATTTATAACGTTTAAGTTTGTTTATCTGTGTCGTGGTTACTTTGGCGTCATCGTGCGGAGGTTTTTGCGCGACAACACTCAGGTAGTTGCACATAAAAACACCTAGGATGAATAAAAGTGAACATACGTAGGAAGCAAGCATCGTTGCGGATAGAGACACAAACCTGGTAGTGATAACAAACATAGAAGAGTGATAAGTGGTGGAGAAATATGTAGTGCGGCGAAAATATTTTGGTGGGATCTCGCCAGTTTGAAAAAGTAATGTGAATTTCCGTTCAATATCATGCACATAAATGGAGCGTCACAAAACTTACAAATTAACATTATAAGTTGTGTAAAGTTTTGGGACATTTCATACATTGCCGATAATGTTGTATACAACAGATCGTCTTCATTACAACTATTTCATGCAAGTTGCTGCTTCTTGTGGAAGGAAAGACAATTTTACATGATCTGATATTTACATGGAAATAAAAATTCAGATTTTCTTTCTTTGTTGCTTTCGATTATCATCATCATTATCAACATTCTTATCAAGTTTGATGCTCTAACTATCAATTTAATTTGATACCTTTTGAAATATGCTACAATGCAATGGCACTTGAAGATGACGGACCCGTCATAGAGCTAAATACCCCTCACAATCAACCTCCACGCCCATCCCTGAACAAGTTACGGACGACTCAACAGCGACCAAAAAAAAACAGATCAGTCCGGATTGAAAGTGTTCTTGCGTCAGCTCCTAAATATGCCGATCTGCTTCTTTTTTTCTAATTACAGTTCCATTTCTCCTCAGCCTTAGATATGCAGATTGACGAGCTATCGCGACTGGGAGCGTTGGGGAAACATATGCAAAACACCCTGATAAACACAATCGACGACCATCCGACGCACATCAGCCGGGTTCGCTCGTACCTCTCCACATAAAAGATCCAACCACTCAGTGAACCAGGGCATGGGGAGTGGATCGCTTCCGGCTAAATGGCTACCGAGATACACGATGATTAGCAGTAGGAACATGAAGGCGAGGCAGCGAGAGAGTGCGAAAAACTGCTCCCAGGGGGACAACAAGAAGAATAGATGTCGGCGTTCCAAAATCCCAAGAGTGAGTGGCGCGGCGGAAGAGTGCAAGGTGTAGGAATGTTTTATATGCAAAAGAACATGCTCGAAACGACGACGACGACGACGTGGTAATGTTACGATAAGGTACGGGAGCGATATCGAGGAAGCACAGATTACTTCGATCGTTTGCAGCATGCTTTCCCCTTTATTTCGTCTTTGTGTGCTGAGCTGATGAAGGTGATCGTCGGAGGATCTAAGGATGGGCCGCGGGTGCGGTACCTTTTGGGACCACATGCAAAAATTTCATTATTAATAACAATGATGACGAAAGAGATAATTGGATGATCTGCTGGGTCGGAAAACTCACGGAAGCACCGATGCTGATGGTGGAAAAATACATGTTCGATGTTCTGAACCATGGAATTGACCCAAATTCCACCCCATTTTTCGAGGCTCTCTCAATTTGTCATGTGCGTGTGTTTGGCCGTAAGTTCAAACCTCGGGGCAAAAAGATTCCCACCAATTGCAAAGAGTTCGCCGCCGCATCGTATTTCGGGGGCCAACAGGTTCATTGTTTCGAGTTGCCGAGCGAGCCCCGTCCAGATGCCATGAGAAAAATATCGATTTGGCCCCTCTCGCTATCTCTGGTGGAGTGGATAAATGAGCGGGTGAGTAAGTGAGAGCATCGCCGCGATCGAAATAACACCAAGAGAAGCGGCTTGCGCGATCTGCTGCTGCTATTGATCCGAAAAAAAAAAAGTATAGTGACCAGCCAAACAGAAGAAAGCAAAGCAATCAGCTACTTTTTCTTGGCCCCGAAAAAAAAACAGAGCTACTACGGACAACAAAAAAGAAATGAGGCGAGTGGGAAATTGGACACGGCCTGCTTCTATGTCCGCACTGCCGTTTGTTGTTACAACAAGAAGCACACAAACACATTGTTTGGAGGGTCAGAAAAAGGCCCTTGAAATGTGCCACATTCGGTTTCGCGGTTCGAAGGTTTTTCATCCTCGGCCATCCATTTTCGGGCCAAAAGTCGTGCAGAAATCATAAACTCATGAAGAAAAAAAAATCTCATCAAAAAAGGTGAGTGAAATGGTAGATTTTGCTCCCATCCTTCGACATGGTCGGTCCAAATGTAATTACTCTTTTATGAGCGCTGCACGGATCTTGCTGAGCTAACATAACAAATGGGATGCTCCAGTAGTTGCAGAAGGAAATGAATGGCCTCGGTTTCAGGACGGTCTTCCCTCGTCACGACAAGAAGTTCTGCTTTTTTGGCGATGAAGAAAGAGCTGGAAAGGGAGGGGAAAGTGCATTGCATCGTTGGTTCCTGAAAAGTAGCTTCACAAATGATGAAGATGATGATGATGATGAGCGCCACACAGTTGATTTGAGTGAAGGAAGAAGAATTTCGGGAGATCACAAAGAGTATGGCTTAGCCAGTTTCATTCACGTAAAAGAATTTAAATAATCCTTCCCATGAATATGAACTAAAATGTGCACTGGTAGAAAGAAGGGAAGGTCTTTTTATGAAAATAATAAAAAGTCATTAAAAATACGTTAAGTTTGAATTCACTGTTGAATTTGGCAATTTTTAAGGTTCGCTTGTTGAAGACTGCTTATCAGTCATTGTACAGGGTGCGGCAGAAAAATAATGCGAAAATTTGTTCTATTTCTTTCAAATCCCATTTACAACTAATTCAAGCAATAATATCAACATTTTCGAGTGCAGTTATCTTTATAAAGTTCTTTTAAACAAATTTATTCAATGTGTCCTCCATTTTTATTAATAACATCCTCGAGCCGACGCCGGAAGCCAGAGCATGCCTTTCGGACGTAGTCCTCCGATTGTTAAAAACGATTGGACGTGTGACACGGTGTTCCATCCTACCGTAGGACAACGTTTTGGTCCTCGGAGAAGGTTTACTTCATCCAGGGAAGTACTTGGTCCTTTTTAAAATACTGATATACACTTCGGTATTGATTTTAACTCCATAATCAATTTAGAAAATAGAAAAGGCATTTTCAAACCGATGGACGCCACAAAGTCAATACCTCGCGAAACCAGCTGGATATTTGGTTTGAAATTTGAATTTCACTTTTTCGCATCGATGCTGAAAAGTTGTTTCTTTTTAGAATATAATGATCATTTTTTCCTTCATCAACAAGGAAATGAAGGAAAAAATGATAATCCTGTTTTTTCTTCGGAACGAGAGTCACTTCCAGTTCTTAGAACCGGTCTGTATTCAAGTGGCGTGGCACTCTGGCTCTGGAAGACGGGCGCAGGTCTTCTTTGATGATTCTCCGCATGGAAATCTCCGAAATATTGGCTTTCCTTGCAAGTTTTCTTTATGGAATCGTGCACCGGGTCTCGAGCAATTTCTGGCATCGACCGGGATTTGATCACGTTCGGCGTGCGTGCAAAGCGCGGACGTCCGCTTCCCCGGCTTCCGCTGCTTAGGAACATCCTGCGAGGGACTTTTTTAAGCGGTAAACTGTTGCCAAATGGCACCCTACCACCTTCGCAATCTCTTTCGGCTTCTTTTGGGCGAGCAACAAACTGGTGATCACTTCTCTCGCGAACATTTTGATGAATTTTCAATAAAACAAATAGAATGTTTGGATGCAGCACCTGAAAGTAAACATAAACAAATACACTTTCGACAGAAATTAGTCACTAGCTACACGAATTAACCCAATACTCAAGTTTGAACATTTTCGCATTATTTTCTGCAGCAACCTGTGGAATATCAATCTTATTATTGGTTCTAATGACCATGTGGATATAATATAGATTTGAATTCAAATCAATCAGTACTTTATCTCGGAAATTTCAGGGGTACACACTTAATCACAGCTTCCCTGTTCAGTAATTTTGTTTACAGTTTTTGCACCGTAAAACACCTATATTACTGAACAATCGGCTTTTCATTGAAAAAAAAAACCTTTTTCAGTGAAACCTAAAGAAAGAGTACCGACTTTTCAGTAAAATAAACATTTTACGGGACATCACAAAGTTTCAGTAAAAATAACACCGAAATTTCAGAATTTTTGTGTTGTACCGAACTTCAGTTGAGAAAATTACTGAACCCATCAGTACCCTGAAAACCATAACTCAAATAATTAACATGTGCAAAATGGATTCAATCATCGAGCATCGTTTGGAAATCGATGTAGAGGATCAGGATTTATTTTGTCAGTAAACTTTTCCCATTTAATTTTGTAGTTTTTTTTAGCTTTAATAAGTTGAACAAAATATGGCGGACACGTGCCGATGATCTGTACCCGGATTTACAAATTCTGTTATTTGTATATGATAACTCTGAGGCAACTATTTCATGGTTTTTATCCTTAAACTTATAATTAAACATGAAATACTGTACGCAAATAACTAAAAATAAATAAAAGCTAAAGCAAGCTCCAAACATTATTTGTTTTGCCTCCTTGAAAACTTATTTTGATTTTAATAAATCAGAAAAACAACTGACTTTACCGAAAGAAAAAAGGTAAAACCGAAAAACTCAGCAAACCAAAGATAAACAAAGAAATTACCAAAAAAAACTCAGTAGTTGTGTTTGACAGTTCTTTTACGGAATTTTCAGCAAAGCAAAATACTACTCAGTTGATTAATGAATTCTCAGCTGTTTGAAAAACCAGTAAGATTTTACCGACTTCGGTAATTAAAACTCTGTGTGTATTCTATAGCTGTCAATTTTATAGATTACGTGTGACTTCAACATGTCTTTGATTTTGACGATCTGTTTTTTATTATGGGATGTAACAAAGAGTATAGGTAAAGAGGCGAGCAACGTGAAGCCAATATCGAACCGTACATCATAGAGCAAAATAAACAAAACCTATTTTGTCGTAAGAGGGAATTGCAATAGTTGCATAAGGGAACTTTATGAAAAGTATGATATTTTTTTTCGCTATATTTGTATACAGTGTATTTTTATTGGGTTTTTTATTCATTTTGATTCCATATTTGCGAATATTCATCGATAAGTTTGTAGCACATCATTGTGCATCCAATGAATTATCATCTAAATCCAAATCCCCCGAAATCCGAAACCCAATTCCCAAATCCATAGTTCAAAATCCACCCAAACCAACCTATTGGTGATGGTGAACAGTGTAGTTTGTTTCTGCAGTGCAGTGATTAATTACCAAATATTTAGTGTGAAATAGTGAATTTTGTGCCGCAATATAATTTTCATCGCGCACATAAAGTGTTGTTTCAACCAGATCAGTTGGAGAAGATTGGTCTCCCGTGCTGGTTGTCGTTTAATTTTGATAATTTTTGCCCCAGTGTCGGCTGGCGGCTGGTGAATATTTTTTGCATATTGCTTTTCATTTCTCTGTGTTGGGTGTTGTTTGCATGCCGTCCGTTTGATGTGTATAGGTTGTAAGCGAAATGGCAGAGTGCAAACAGTGTGGGGATTCTATACTGCCGAGTGATATCCCTACTGCTTGCTCATGTTGTGCTAGAGTATACCATTATAGGTGCACTCCACTGACAAAAGCGGTAGCCAAGCTAGTCAGTGAGAACGATAATGTACTGTTCAAATGTGGTGATTGTTTGTTAGGCCAGCATTGTGGCGAGCAGAATGTATTGCTCCCGACCGTCCAAAAGTTCGAAGAGGAGATGAAGACAATCAGAACAGCGATGGTACTCGCAAGGTTTAAACAGTAAACTGGATCCAAAAACACACAGGATCCGTTACTATAGAAATGGGAAGGATGGCTTTATTATTGTTGAGTAACCAACAGGATTCAACGTTAATGTTGTGAAAGATAGCATTATACCTTGTTCAGACTACAGAGTTGTAACATGATACTGGGCTATCTTGATGACGTTCTTCATGTTGAAATTATTTGACAACCGTTATAACATGTTATAACTCTGTAGTCGGAACAAAGCATTATAAGCGATTTTGGTGAAAATTATTACGCTGTTGTTCCCTCATCGGTGCCAATACTTAGAGTGATGGGCATGAGTAAGCAGTTTTCCTCCGATGATTTCATTCGGATTTTAAAAGATCAAAATGAAGACATCGCGATTAATGAAGTTAAAATAATAAGAGAGTTTGAAAATCCACGCTTCAAGTACAACAAGTTTAATAGGTGATTGAAGTTGAGAAAAACATCTATAATTGTGTATTGACCGTGAAACACGTTAATATAAAATTTGATTGGTGTCTTGTTGTTCCTGAAATTCAAGTTTTGAGATATTTCAAATGTGGAGAATTTGGACGCCTGAGCATGGATTTTAAAAACAATGTAGCATGCTCTTAGTGTAGTGAAAGTCAACTGTTTTGATATGTATCAATTGTAAAAAAAACGAATGACGAACGTAAAATAAACTTGGGCGTAAACCTCAACGTGTTAGGTTATGAATGTGGAATTTTTAAGCGATTATATGAACGAAAAGAAAGCAGTCTGCATTTCAATGAATAGCAGCCCAGTTCTAGTAGTAGGTAGTGTTAGTCAATTTGATATTTTGTACCTCAATATTGCCGGGTTGTCTACCCAGGAACCAACGTCCTTCGCCCTCCCATCAGCTCCAGCATCGTCCACTGCCACCACTAATCACAAAATTCCATCCGCCCCACCCAAAATTCAACTAACCCATTTTCCATTTTATCCTTTTTTACTCCCGCCCACCCCCCCGTCCCTCCCCCCCCCCCATCACCCCCCCCTCAACCATTTTTTTCACTATACCCCACTTCTCCCCCCCGCCCTCTCCTCCCCTAAGTCCTTTAAAAAGGTCTTCTTCTTATTCTCCCCCTGCATCTCGATGGGGCGGAGCTCCCGGAGTGTTGGGAGGTTGAACATTTTTTTCGGTATCGAAATTGACCTTATTGTCCGCATACCACTTCAGCACGTCCTTGGAGTAGTGGCATGAGGACAAATCCGGCCAGAAGATTGTTGGGACGTTGTGGGCCTTCAGGGAGAGGAATCAGCCGCTTCTGAAGGCACTCTTTTATGTACACCTGTCCGTTCATCGTGTCCTGGGTCACGAAAGGTGCACTCCGCTTCCCCGCACGTGCAGATGGCTTGCCAAACCAGGAATTTCTTCGCAAATTTGGACATCTTCTGAGTGCGGACATGCTCCCGGAACGCTGAACTTATCCTTGGCCGTGAAAAACAGGTTGCCGGGGATCTGTTTGAAGTCGGCCTTCACATATGTTTCGTCGTCCATGATGCAGCATTCAACTTTCGTCAGCATGTTGAGGTACAACTTCCTGGCACGGGTTTTGGCGGACTTGTTCTGCTTCTCGTCGCGATTAGGGGCCTTTTGTACCTTGAACGTTCGAAGGCCAGCCTTAGTTTTGGCATTCTGGACAAAACTTCGGCTTAGGTGCAGCTTCTTAGCCACATCCCGAACGGAGGCGTTCAGATTTCAGTTGAAGGCCCCAACTACGCGGTTGTGATTTTTTTGGCGTTGTACGGAATACTTTTTCCTTCACTTCTGGGCTTCCGATCGGTGGCCGACCGTTCCTCGAACCGCTTAATCACTCGCGACACCGTGGAATTCGCGATTCCCAACGTTTTAGCGATGGAACGATGCGAGAGATCCTTGTTCTCGTGATGAATGCGCAAGATTTTATCACGCACGAGCTGTTCTTTCGACTCCATTTCCGCGAGTTTTGATCACAGGACTTTAAAACTCACAGGACTTTAAATAATGCACTATGAACTAAATCCACCCAAATTTTCATTAAATTCTACCCAACGGTTAAAAAGTTAGAGCAATTTCATAGTGTGGCAATTTCATCGTGGACACCCTTATCTTTCCCCTCAACCCCCCCCGCTCACCCATGGTCTCCCCCCCCCCCCCGTTTTAACTATTTGTCACAACCCCGTTTATCATCCATCACACATGACTTCACTTCCATTTCCATTGCATACCATCCACCCAGCACACTAATCCCCTCTTTTTTGTCTTATCACTCTGATTTGAAGTAACCGATCATGAAACCATAATTATTAACGTTGAAGATAACAGTAGTGGTGACAGTGATTATGTGAAATTGAAGTGTTGGAAAAAGTATTCGAAACAAGCTATTTTAAGACTTGTCGAAAGAAGTGTGGATTTTCAAACAAATACCGGTTCTCTAGATCAGAAATCAGCTGTTTTGACAGACGTCTTAAAAATATGTACCAATAAACTAGTCGAAAATAAATTTGTTTTAGTAAAGAACTCGAACAGCTGGTACAATTTGGATCTTTTGCGTCTTAAACGTAAAAGAGACAAGCTGTACAAGAAATGGCGTAGAACTAATAGGCATATCTTTTTGAATAGGTACAAAGATGCGCGTAACAAATATTCGCAATCCGTTAAACAAACTCGTTGTGAATATATTCAGAGGAAAATTGATTTGCATCAAAACAACAGCAAAGAGTTATGGAAAATTTTGAAATCTTTGTTAAAACCTAGTAATTGCAAACCGCGATCCATAACCTTCAATGGCACATTAGAACAGTCAGAGGACATCATTGCATGTAGATTTAATGAATATTTCGTCGATAGTATTTTGTCAATCAATCAATCCATTGATCTAGTAGATGAGCCAGACGAAATAAAACAGCCGATTAATATTAACTGTAGTTTTGAAAGTTTTCACCCAATAACGTTAGAGGATCTAAAATCTATTTGCTTTTCTTTGAACAAAACGGCTGGAGTAGATAACGTAAATGCAAGAGTAGTACAAGATTGCTTTAATGTCATCGGAAACAACCTGCTGGACCTAATTAATGAATCGCTGCAAACTGGGCACGTGCCACAAGTTTGGAAAGAATCTTTAGTCATTCCCATTCAAAAAGTTGCTGGAACGATTAAAGCCGAAGAGTTTCGTCCTATTAACATGTTGCACACTTTAGAAAAAAATTTGGAACTTGTTGTAAAAGGCCAGCTGTTAACGTATTTAAATAGTAATAATTTGATTGCGCCGGAACAATCGGGATATCGCGAAGGTCATTCTTGTGAAACAGCGTTAAATTTAGTGTTAGCAAAATGGAAAGAAAATGTAGAGCGTAAAGATACGATTGTTGCTGTTTTTTTTTTTTTGGATCTGAAACGCGCTTTTGAAACGATTTCTCGGCCCTTGTTGTTAGAAACAATCAAGCGCTTTGGATTTTCAGGTTCTGCATACAGATGGTTCGAAAGCTATTTGTCTGACAGAACTCAACGGACGGCTTTTAATGATTCTGTTTCGAGCCCTGTGGAGAACAGCCTTGGCGTACCACAAGGGAGTGTATTAGGGCCCATTTTATTCATTCTATATATTAATGACATGCGACGAGTCTTGCGATTTTGTGATATTAATCTTTTTGCTGATGATACCGTGTTGTTCATTGCAGCTAAAAGCCTTGAGGAGGCCGTTTCACATTTGAATGCAGATTTACGTTCTCTAAGTAGATGGTTGAAGTACAAACAGTTGAAATTGAACATAAGTAAAACTAAATTCATGGTAATTTCGCGGAATCGAGTTATCGAAGACGTCTCTGTTAAAATTGATGATGAGACAATTGATCGCGTTCGTGAGATTAAATATCTTGGCGTGATTATTGATGATAGATTAAAATTTGACTCTCACATTGACGATGTCATCAAGAAAATAGCCAAGAAGTACGGTATTCTCTGCCGATTGAAAAACGATTTAACTATTGCTAGTAAAATACAATTGTACAAATCTATCATCTCTCCTCACATTGAATTTTGCCCTTCCATTTTGTTTTTAGCTAATCAAACACAAATATCGAGATTACAGCGTTTGCAAAATAAGATAATGCGTTTGATCTTGAGATGCAATAGGTTCACTTCCTCCTCTTTTTTGTTAGATGCCCTACAGTGGCTATCGGTGAAGCAGAGAGTTGTGTATTTGACAATGGTGTTCATTTTTAAAGTAATTAACGGTTTGCTGCCTCGATATTTGTGTAATCGAATTGAAAGAGGAAGTGATATTCATAGATATAACACTAGAAACGCGGATGATGTTAGAACACCATATTTTTTGTACGGAGCTTCACAAAATTCGTTGTTTTTTAAAGGTATAAATGTTTTCAATTCGATGCCTATACACATCAAACGTGCAGCAACACTAACAGATTTTAAGAGACAATGTATTTCACACATCAAAGCTGCCTTTTGAACAGCTACTCTGTTAACTTTTTACTCTTGACTAATTTTGTATCTTGACGATGTTATTACAACGGATATTTTTAAAGTAGTTTTTATTTTTTTTTTTTTTGCATAACTGGTTGAATTGTTTTTAAATAAATTATCTAATAGATAAATCGTCTAGCTCAAACCTTTGTAGGGGTAAGTGGCGGGACCATCATCATCATCACGCACCTTCGCCACTCCAATGGGCGCCTGGAGTTTATCGTTAATTTTATAAAAAATAGGGTCACTGTTCCTATGAATACGCATTCTTTCCTGACACAAAAGTTTGATTTCTATTCATTATACTGTTTGCTTACGTTCATCAACAAATGCAAAAATAACAAACCAAACCATTCGTTCGTTAATCCTTTGTTTTAGAATTAGGATAGGAATAATATAGAAACATGAACCCTACTTGCCTTCGTGGTACAATTTTCTAAATTGAGTTGACACACTCAGATTTACAGATTGCCATGGTAATTAGAGTTATTGCAATAATAAACATTCAGGTGTTTGTTAATAACCAAGCACCATCGATATCAGTGCTGACGTGCCTTCACAGTTTCTAAACATTGAACTGGTGTTCAAGCCAGAACGTCGCCTATCCGATGTAATGTTATTCATCAGAACTCATTCCACATGTGCCAATACTTGTAGCGTACAACCAGAATTGACTATGTATGAACAGCCGCCGCCGTCGTCGTCGCCACCGCCGATGAAGGAGAAGAGAACACGTCATGCATTTCCCATTATAGCTACATTGGTACTTGGTTAAACCGGCAGAACGTTCTTCACCTGAGTCACATTGAATTTGGAACGCGCCGTGATCGAGTGCTTAACAGCCATTTAGCATCGTGGTCTTGTTTTCGAAAAAAAAAACAACACGTTCGTGTCCGGTTTTCATTGTCAAGTCAACAAAATCCGTTGAAGAGTAACGGCGTATGTAGGTTTGTGAAAATGGCACCGTTTCAATGTCATTCGAACTAACAACAATAACAAAAACAGTGTTCAACGCCTTTGCAAACTCAACGCAACAACGTAGTTCGGTTGGTCATATCAGATTTTGGGTGTTTATCTATTCCAGAAACTGAACAACTGATTCCAACCGATTCACATCGCTTATCAGCCACATCCAATAACGTGCCATACTCTCATGTGGCTTCATCAATCACCCTTCGTCGTGTGATTCTTTGTTTACGGAACTAATTTTGGTTTTGTTTGTTTAATCTCCTTTGAACTCGTTTCAGCACCTAGCGATAAGGCGCCACTGCTGGGAGGTGCAATGTCATCGCCAGCATCTAACGGTCAGCTGAGGTATTCTTCGAGCAATGGTATTGGCGTTCACGCGAGAAAGTCGGAGTGCAACGGAAATGGACCAACAATGGTGAAAGCATCCAGCGGCGAAGACACAGAACAAGAACCATCCGCTCGACAGTCGTTGATCATTTTGGCGGCGATCTTCTTCACCAGTTTGTTTGCGATGATCTACGTGTATGCGATGTTCCCTGAGCTGGACGAGTAAGTATTGTGTGACGATTGCGTTTTTCTATGTATAGGTGCCATAACTCGTTTTATTGATTTATAGGTCCGAGAAGCAGTATCTTAAAGTGCCGTTCGACATCGATGATGCCAAACAGCTGGGTCGGGTGCTGGATCGCTACAAAGATCTCTACTACCTTGAAGTGATGTCTGGCGTTGTACTTGTATACATATTGTGAGTCAAACCCCTTCAACGTCCAAAATGGATGCTTTCAATAACCTAAAACTCTATTACAGCCTTCAAACATTTGCCATTCCCGGTTCACTGTTCCTATCGATTCTGAGCGGGTTTCTGTATAACTTCCCAGTCGCATTGACGCTGGTTTGCTTCTGTTCAGCACTCGGGGCTACGCTGTGCTACCTTCTGTCGCAACTAGTTGGTCGTCGGGTAGTCAAGCACTACTTCCCGGAAAAGGCCCGCGTCTGGGCGCACCAGGTCGACAAGCATCGCGAAGATCTGCTCAGCTACATGCTGTTCCTACGAATGACCCCATTCCTACCGAATTGGTTCATCAACCTGGTGGCTCCTGTAATCGGCGTGCCGCTGTATCCGTTCGCATTGGGAACGTTCCTGGGCGTTGCACCGCCCTCCTTCATTGCCATTCAAGCGGGAAAAACCCTGTATAAGATGACCAGTTCCAGCGATGCCTTCAGTTGGGGCTCGGTAACGCTGCTGGCGGTGTTCTCCGTCTTTTCGCTCGTGCCGGTTATATTCAAGCGGTACTTCAAGTCCAAGATCGACTAAGCGGCCATCACGCTCTGGTTTATCCACAAGTTAAACAAAAGGTTAGTCATTAGGCTAGAGAACGGAACCGATACAAACGATTTAGCGAAGAATGGGTTGGGAGTAGTTCGCAATCGGATAGCAAGGATGAATAGTATAATTTTAGCCAAAGATGTGTGTAAGGTTACAAATATTGTTTAGTGTTTCGAGTTAGTTGTTTAAGAGGGATACGAGAATGTGAAAATAGCTGCCGAATAGATAGGATGGGGGGAAAGATAGGCAATTAAGAAAATTGTGATCATTTGCGCTGATTGTTCTGAAGGGGCAAGTATACAGTTCTGCACCAAAATTTGGAAATGTTGAGTCCTGTTTCAATTTTGATGCTGCGATAGTTAAGCATTATTTGATTGCAATATTTGCTACACACCTTACCCAGACAAGCGTCGAGAAATTATTGCATAATTATTCACAGTTCGTAGAACAAAAGCATTTGGTTGATGCGATGTGTATTTTTATCCCAGTAGAGTTAGTGCTCATTAAAATCGGGGGTTTTTTTTACAGAAAACAATAAAACCATTTATTACTCTTTCGATACGAAGAAATGTGTAATCAGACAAGTTTAAAGTATTACGTATGTAGAGTTCTTATACGGTTACCAATGCAGAAAAACAGAGCACTGATCGATTATCTCTACATTGCTAGCTGGTTTTCATCTCAAGCCATATTTCCAGGCACTATAGAACCAGCAGTAGTCGATGGAAAATACGATCTATCACAATAGACATTAAAAAAAAAACAATGATATAGCTACATACTAAGTAAGTAACATAAAACATCCTTCTCCTACTACAGCTTACTGTGGAAAATATTGATATTCTCACAGGATACCAATCGGATAGAAATGACTTAAAAATCCCCCTATATGTGTATTTTGATTTTCAGATAATCAAAATTTTAATCTTGGCTGGTAGCTGATTATGATATTCAAATAGGTGCACTTTTATCTTGAACCCAAGCACGCAAAAACACATCAAAAGTGGGAAACTGTTGACATCACAGACAAACAGACAAAACAATCCCATGTCGTCAATCAATCCCACGTGTTTCACGGTCGATTCGAATGATTCTCAGTTTGGCAATGTATTTTGAGCATCTATCACAGGATCCTGCAGCGACGATGTTTTGTGTGTTGGTTTGTGTTGTCACTTATGTTGTGTGTGTCCATCGTAGTTGTTATCGTATCTATGTGATTTGTTTGCGTAGGTTCGAAGAACAAAACAAAGTAACAGTTGAATTCGTTTTAGTACCCTGTGCAAACGAATAAATGCAGGTGTAATACGAAAAAAAAAACGAAAACAACCGAATGAAAGTGAATCAAAATGAAAAAGGGACAAATGCAAAACTATGATAGCCTCTAAAAAATGTGAACAGAATATTAACAAAATATGAGAAAAACATTAGAAACAAAAAATGCCGAATGACTTATATTTTGGTTACTTTGCTGTAGTGTTTATCACCATTCCATACGGGCTTGTTTTGTAGCTTCTCCGCTGTAACCGTTATTTATTTATGTTTCACTTACCAAGAGCAGCTTTCTTCGATGTTTCCCCTCCATTGTGTCCGAATCGATGTGGTTCTGACACTGGAATTATAATAGAACCAAATGACGGTTTACTACTACTTACATATTTACTATTCGCCTACACGGTAAGCTTCCATTACCCATTACTTCCATTAAAGGAAGCTTACCGTGTAGGTCGAGGGAAACAGAATCCGTCAATTCACATTCATGGGAGTCGGCATAGGTCGACGTGGCTGTTGAATTTTAGCCGGTCATGGATCATCTCTCTCTCTCTCTCAATTACTCTCTACGAATATGTGACAAACTCCTCGGCGGTGATTTCTGCTCGCCGGAATAATAAATTTCATCTGTATCTCGGTAACGGATTGACGTACTAATAAGTTTAATGCATCAAAACAAAGGTAATTCACTTTTTCTTTAGGGAAAAAAGATCAATACAAATCATTTCTCTTCGTTTCTAATGAAAATTCGCACTTTCTTTATCCCTCCCATCAAACGCTGCACACCTCCGGAGTCAACTTCCTTGGCACATTTGTTCCACATTTTGGTCATCGCGTCCCGAGCCGTTTTTCCAATTTTCTTAAGCTTCCGCTTCATTATTGCCCAAAATCTCTCGATGGGCCGGAACTGCGGGCAGTTGGGCGGATTTATGTTTTTATCGATGAAATCTACGTTATTATCGCGGTACCACTAGATGACTGTAGTGGCAACTTGCCAAATCTGGCCAAACTTCACGGGACCTTTATGGGCTTTAATGAAAGGTAGTACGCGGTTTTTGAGTCATTCTTCCTTGTACAGCCTCGAGTCCATCGTCTTATTCGTCACGAACACTTTGGTCTTTGCTCGCAGCTGCATATCCCCTGCCAAATCATCAGTTTTTTTGGCAAATTTGTCCATAAATGCAAACTTAAACTTCGCAGGAACATCTCCTCGTGCCGTCGCCATGTAGAATTTTTGGCCAAGAAGCTGTCCGAAATCCATTTTGACGTAGGTTTCATCGTCGATGAGCATGCATCCTTGGTACAATTTCCGAGCTCGAGTTTTGGTGACGAAACTTTGCTTCAACGTTCTATTTCATTGCTTGCTGGCTCGATAAGAACGATATCCTACTCGCAAGCGAACTCTTCGAACGGTACTGCGAGCAGCAGCGTATTTTTGTGCGATTTCATTATCTGATAGTCCAGGGTTTGCTCTGACGGCTCTCAACACCTTCTGGTTCAGCTTGCGGTCATATGTTCCACTACGGCGCTCACAGTCTGCATTGTGCTCTCATGCCGTGCGGTTCTATTTTCTATTTGCTGAAGGAAGTGCCATTGCTACCTAACGCTACAACAAATCTTAAACAGCACTTTTCAGTGCTAAATAATACCTAAAAATTTTAGATTTCCTCTTATTTATTTCAATTTATCCTGCCACTATGGCAAATAAGCGTAAACGAAAGGGGCAACCTATTGATTCGCCTGCAAATCAAATTAATGTGAGTAATCAATTTGATATGCTCACAGATGATGAGAGTGATCCATCATCTAATCAAAATTTGAAAAAACTTTCTCGATTGAGAAAGGAAAAAGTTACCCCTATTGTGGTGACAATTTCGGATTTCCATGCTTTTCGCAAGGAAATCTTAACATTTGGTAAAGGTGTGAAATATTCCCTTCAAATTTCCAGACGAGGTGAATGCCGTTTGCGTGCAGAAACCTTGGACGGACATACGACACCAAAGCTGAGCGTCTTTTCAAGGTTGTCTTGAAAGGTCTGCCCAGTGGTGAATCTCTGGAAGAAATAAAAAACGAGTTGATAAAATTACTTGGAATTAGCCCAGTGCAAGTAAATAAAATGAAAATGAAATCCCGGCCGGGCGATTCTTGCAAAGGGATTTCAAACGATTTCTACTTAGTTCACTTCAAGTCAAGTGAACTTAATAACCTTAAGGCGTTGGAAAAAGCAAGCCTTTTGCTCCATGTCCGAGTGAAGTGGGAACATTTCAGGAAGATTGGAGCAAATTTCCAAAGCCTCACCCAGTGCCGTAAGTGTCAGGGATGGGGTCACGGAACAAAGCATTGTCATATGATTGGTAAATGCATGAATTGTGGTGATTCCTCACACACTAAGGACGACTGCCCTGTGAAGGAAGATCCTCAAAAATTTAAATGTACAAATTGTGGTGAAAACAATAAATCCCTCTCGGAGATCATGGTTGTCACTTTGTCGTAAAGGGTGATACGGTCAAAATTTGGTCAAGGGAAAACGCGTGTAAATCGGTGAAATCGTTTATTTTAAAAATCAAATTAAATTTCTTTTTCAAGTTCAATTAGTATAAAATTCAGGAAAAATATTCAGTTAGGCTTCCGCTTTTCCAAATCCGAATTGCCGGGCCTTACGCTTGACCCCTGCCATCAGATTTTGTACAGCCACCTTGTCCACCTTCTTCGCCGCAGAAAGCCAGTTTGCCTTGAACTGCTGCTCGTCCTTAGCAGTTTTTTTTTGTCTTTAGGGTCCGCTTGACAATAGCCCAGTATTTCTCAATTGGGCGGAGCTCTGGCGTGTTGGGAGGGTTCTTGTCCTTGGGAACCACCTGCACGTTGTTGGCGGCGTACCACTCCATGGCCTTTTTACCGTAATGGCAAGATGCCAAATCCGGCCAAAACAGTACGGAACAACCGTGTTTCTTCAGGAAAGGCAGCAGACGTTTATTCAAACACTCTTTCACGTAAATTTCTTGGTTGACAGTCCCGGAAGCTATGAAAATGCTGCTTTTCAAGCCACAGGTACAGATGGCTTGCCAAACCAGATATTTCTTTGCGAACTTTGACAGTTTCGTGTGCTTGAAAATATCTGCTACCTTTCCCCTTCCTTTTGCCGTATAAAACTCCTGTCCCGGAAGCTGCTTGTAGTCGGCTTTGACGTAGGTTTCGTCGTCCATTACCACGCAGTCAAACTTCGTCAGCATCGTCGTGTACAGCCTCCGGGATCGCGCTTTGGCCGTCGTATTTTGTTTATCATCGCGATTTGGAGTCACTACCTTCTTGTAAGTCGATAGTCCGGCTCGTTTTCTGGCTCGATGCACGGTTGTAGACGATGCACCCAGCTTATTTGCGGCATCTCGGAGAGATAGGTTAGGGTTTCGCTTGAAACTACCGGCAACTCTCTTTGTCGTCTCAGCGGCTTCCGGTTTTCGATTTCCCCCCGATCCAGACTTCCTGGCTGTCGACAAACGTTCCCCAAACACTTTAATTACATTTGTAACGGTTGATTTGGCAACTTTTAGCGATTTTGCCAACTTTGCGTGCGAGTAGCTCGGATTTTCGCGATGCGCGAGCAAAATTTTGATACGCTGCTCTTCTTGCTCCAAATGTCTCGATGGTCCTTCGTCAGATCAAAATTTCTGGATGGTCCTCGACAAGATGAGAGTTCTTGGATGCTTCTCCTGAATATCCATATTTCAGGATGGTTCTTTGTCAACTCCAAAGTTCTGAGCTAAACCAGCCGAGGCTGAAAATATAAAAAATATAGGTATCTAAAGTTCCTGCAACATCAAGTTCATCCATCAGATCCACATTACTGGTCATTTCTCGATCTTATTTTATGGAGATTCTTATCCCTGGTCCTCCGTCAAACATAATTTTCTAGCTAGTACGCCATCACAAGCAAATTTATAGGTAGTTCTATTTCAGATCAAAATTCCTGGATGCTTCACCTGAAAATCATTATTTCTGAATTGTTCGTCTTTAAATCGAAATTTCTGGTTGGGCCTCAGTCGATCCAATTTTCTGGATCGTTCTCCGTCAATTCAAATTGATGGAGATTCAGGTTCTTGGATGGTGCACCGTAAAATCAAAATTCCTTCATGGTTGTCCAGAAGATCAACAATCTTGGATGATTCTCCTGAAGATTCAAATGGTTCTTCTCGTGGATGGTCCTCCGTCGATCCAATTTCTAGATGGTCCTCCATCTATCTACATTTATGGAGACTTTATGGGCACTCTTTCGTCAGAGTTAAATTTCTGGATGGTTCTCCAGAAGATCAACATTCGTGGATAATTCTCCTGAGTATCCAAATTTTCGAAAGGTCCTTCGTCAGATTTAAATTGCTAGAAGGTCCTCGTCGATGTACATTACTGGAGTTTCTTGAATTGTCCTCCGTCAGATATAATTTCCAGGGTGATCATCCATCAAATCCAAATTTCGGAACCAACCGAGGCTGAAAAGCTCAACAATCTTTCTAACTTCTAACTAACTTCAACGTTCTTTTCAACGAGCTTTCGCTTGCTCTTAATTTAGTATTCTAGAAGCCACAGCTATTAATTGAGTGATTTCTATAACACCAGTGCATACATTATTTTCTGAGCGGCAAGCACAATGGTACTCTATGCCCAGAAAAGTCCGGAAAATTTGCAACTCGAAAGAATTCTCTTAGTAATCCGCGCTCTTACCGACTGAGCAATCTGAGGCTACAAATAATATAGATAGCAATCTGTCTATCCATGCAGGGTAAATTATATAGATATCTATTAATCTATCTGATCGTCGATCCAATTTCTAAACAGTCCGTCCAAATTGATGGAAACTAGAGCCAAATTTCAAAATTCCTGCCTGCTTTTCCCGAAGATTCATATTTCTGGACAGTCCTCCGCGTGTTTCAAATTCCTGAAAGGTCCTAGGATCCTGAGTCCTGGTCAGATCTTAATTCATCAATAGTAATGCAGATCATCATAGTTCTTGGATGCTTCCCCATGACGATCAAAGTTTCAGAATGGTCCTCAGTCAGATCCAAATTTCTGGTTAGTACTCCGTCGATCCAAATCGTGTTATTTCATAATACAAAGTATTGGAATTCCTACCAATTTAATAGACCATATTCTGAAAATTAACACCTTACTTTACTCAGCCAGGAGCACTGCCATACTGTTAAGCCAAATTTTTCTTAAAAAAAAAAACACTTTCTGCTGTTTTTGTTGCCTAAAGACTGTATTCGATAAAATTTGGACACACGCAATTGTTCGTAACTTTTTAGCGTGTGGGTAAAAATTATTGAAATTTTAACTGAATGTATTTCATTGTGTTGTGTCAATTGTGTAATCAATCCAAATTTATGCAGATTCAGGTTTTTGGACGGTCCACCGTAAGATCAAAATTCCTTTATTGTTCTCCAGAAGATCAAAATTCTTGGATGAATCTCCTGTGGATCGTAATGGTCCTTCTCCAGCAGATCCATATATCTGGATGGTCCTCTGACGATCCAATTTCTGGATGATCCTCCGTCCATCTAAGTTAATGAAGACTTTCTGGACGAACTTTCGTCAGAGTTAAATTTCAGGATGGTCCTTTAGAAGATGACAATTCCTGGACGCTTCTCCTGAAGATCCATATTTCTGGACGGTCCTCGTTAGATTCCAATTACTAGTGAATCAGATTCTTGGATGGTCCTTCTTCAGATCATAGTGCTGGATGTTCCTTCGGAAAATTCAGATTTTTTGATGGTCCTTCGTTAGTGCTAAATTTCTGTATAGTCTTAAAGGAGGTTAAAAGTCCTGATGCTTTTTTGGAAAATCCATTTTTCTGGACGGTCAAGATAGCTCTGGACGGTTCACCTTCAGATAGAATTTCCTGGGTGGCATTCACTTCAAATTCCTGAATGGTCCTCAGACAGATCAAAATTCCTGGATGGTCCTCCAGAAGATTCACATTCCTGTATGCTTCTCCTGAAAGTCTACATTTCTGGATGGTTCTTCGTCAACTCCAAATTCCTGAGATGAAGCATCCGAGGCTGACAAGCTCAATAATATAGATGTCTACAGGGTTCTAACATGTTTGGACGGTTCCTCAACTCAAATTCATGAATCGAAACACAATCCTTCATCAGATTCAAATTTGTGGATGATGAATTTAATGGAGATTCAGACTCCTTGATAGCCCTCCGTCAGATAAAAATTTCTACTTAGTGCTCCATCACAAGCAAATTCCTGGATGGTCCTCCATAAATTCAAAATGTCTGGATGGTCCTCCGATAATCAATTTTTTTTTGGAGATTCAGGTTCAGGTGGACGGTCCATCGTTAGATAAAAATTCTTTAATGGTTCTCCACCAGATCAAAATTCTTGGATGCTTCTCCGGAAGTTCCAAATGATTCTTTTCCTGAAGATGTATATGTCTGGAGGGTCTTCATCAAATCCAAATTTCTGAGTGGTCCTTCGTCGATCCAATTTCTGGACGGTCCTCCGTCTTTCCAAATTCATGGAGGTTTTGTTGGTCGGTTTTGCGTTAGAGCTAAAATACTGGATGGTTCTTCAAAATATCAAAAATCCTGGAGGCTTCTCCAGAAGATCCATATACCGGTTCTTTTCAAATTTTTAGATGGTCCGCCGTTGATCTAAATTACTGTTTTTTGTTCTCCATCACATATATTTTCCCGGATGATTAACATTAAATTCCTGAATTATCCTCCGTCAGATCAATATTCCTGGATGGGCCTCCAGAAGACTCAAATTCCTGAATACTGAATTCCTGAAGAATCATACTTCTGGATGATTCTTCGTCAACTCCAAATTTTGCATTTTGACAACTGAAGAGTGAATTCCAAAATCAAAATAGGAGCAACATTCTACACACACACACACACCTTCAAAATGAGGGGTGTTCAGGTTTTTTAAATGCAAAATTGAAAGAAATACGTCAAGTTGATATTGACCAAATTTTGACCGTATCGCCCTTTAGGTGAGAGGGCTAATCTCATGCAAAAGGTCAGCATGGGAGACCAAGAACATGATCAGCAGTGATGGTATCACACTATGCTTTCTTTAAATTGCCACGCCGTAGTACGTTTATTTGAAGGCACTGAAACAATTCACACTTAGACGAAGCTAGGAACAATCTACAAATACTTGATATCAAATAATTGAGGGAAACGACAAAAAGTGCCCTTTTCATTTGCTTGACAGATTTTTCATTGTTGCTTATTCTCTAATTGTCATTCATTAAACTTCAAATATACCTGTACAGTTGGTATCATTAATAATCTTTTTGTTCGCTTCATTATTGAAAAGGGGGAGTGTTTTGATCATGATTGTGAGCAACTAGTAATAAGTCCTGATGTTTCAGGTGCAGACAATTAAAATTTATATTATAATTTAAATGTGGGGTCTATACTACAGCCGTGATCAAAGCACTAACTCTAACAACATATTATTAAGCTAGAGATCAGACCTTTCGAACTGAACAAAGGTCATCGAAAAGTGTTAATTAGGAGAGATGCTGACAAAGAATTAAAGGCTAAGGTTTTATGAAAAGAGTAGGATGCGGAGGGTCCGCTTAGGGAGTAGCCTTAGAACATAGAACAATTCTTCTCTATATCGGTTAGCTTTGCTTTAATAGTCTCTTGAATTAAAGGGATCCCTGTCGTGCTATGAACATGCATGCTAGATTAGGAGTTTGACCAGTAGTGAGATTATCAGGAGCTCTGGTCATTTTTTTTTACTGCCACGTCGTGGAACGTTTGTATAAAGGCACTGACATAGGGTGTGATACTGGCGGGATATGCCGCAATTCACTCTTAGACTTCTTACCTTCAATCGGGGGGAGAAGACTTTAAGTACACTTTTCATTTTCGTGGCAATTTATGTTGTTGTTCATCCATTTGTTTTATGGAATGAATAATCAAAATATCTGGTTTACTAATTTTCTAATAACTGAATGTAATTGCACTATTTTCGAGGGAGGTGAATGTTATGATCTGGGTATCAGCCCGACGATGACAAGCATGTATATTTGAGATAGGATGCGGAGGGCCCGCTTAGGAACCACCATTAGAATCTATAGAATAGGCCTATCCATGTGGCTTATATCTGTAGCCGTGTTAGATGAGTCATATACAATAGCATACGGTCGTTGTTTTCGTATCACCTCCTTGTTTATAAAGTTCAATGACGGCAAATCGGTTGTAATCGGTTGTAATGCGAGGCAACGAGAGTTTACCCTTCATATCACACTTTAAATTAATAGAAAGGATAAACAAATAAAAAATAAACCCGCTAGATAGCAGCTATACAAGTTCTTCTCAAAGTTTCAAATAAGCTCTTATATGGAATATATTTAAATTTGGGATAGCAACTAGATCACAAGCTGTAGGGTAGGCTGTAATTTAGGGTTTAGCCAAACAAGTATTATAATTTTTTTTTCTTCATGGTTAGTCATTTTCAGTCAAAGAAACAAATAGTCGTTGTGAGAATATCACCTATAATCTCCACACACCAGATACTAAAATCGCCTTTTTCTTCACCTTTTCATGATAACCTTGGTCTGCATGCGGTTTTGCAATGATGGTTGCATGGACGCGAGCGGTTGTGGAATTCAAGCAGCTGTTCAGCCAGCGTCGCATGCGGCTTGGGTAGTAAGTATATGGCTGCACATCATACAGGTAAGCTCTCCAGAAACAATTATAGGGTTGCAAGGAGATGTCGGATACATGAGACTTGGTTATAAATAAATACAATTTAATCCAGGAATCAAATAGAAATATAGTATCTATCAAACACAATTACAGACTATAATCACGTGCACATTATTATGAATAGTCTTATTCATATAAGACACAGAAATACACAGTACACTGACGAAAACTCAACATGGACAAGAACATACACAATACATGAGAGCGAATCAATTTTATTAAAACTATTTGAATCATCACGATAAAAACAGTGACCAAATGGGCACCATAGCCTTCCTGTCGTTCCTGTCTGTGTGTTGATTTAAAATAGAGGCTCATAGAAGCGAATTTTACCAATAAAAGGGTCCAGTGCAGATTAAAAGTAAGGGCCTGCTACCACTGTGACACCTACAAAAAATAAAAAAAAAAGACACCTTTCATTATTTTCATACAACCTAGAATTTGCATAATTTCAATTATATTACTACACACGGATTCTACGTTTGATTTAGCTATTTTTGGCAGAGGAGCGAATATTTTTGTATTTTTTGTAGAACTAAAAAAAGAAACAATACAAGAATCGGGAAGGCTAGGTTTGGAGCCTGGTAGGGTCACAGTGGAAGCAAATCCGAGTCTCATGGCGACGCAACCTGGATAGTCAGGCATCTCGGCCTCTGGTTGGAACAGGATCAAGTTGCCGCCCAAGAAAGACCAACGTGGACGAAGCACTTGGATGCAAGTATCATCTAAGCGGTATGTTCCCAACAATTATTTTATTTAAATAGCCATACATCGTATTTACGAGATGACTTCATCTACAACATTTCGCCAATATACTCGGTCTATGGCTGCCTCTCTCCAACCTCGTTGACGACCCACACTCGCCAGATCCTGTTGCACCTGGTCCGCCCATCGTGCTCGCTGTGCCCCACGGCTTCTTGTACCGGCCGGATTCGAGGCGAACACCATTTTTGCAGGGTTGTTGTCCGGCATTCTCGCAACATGCCCTGCCCACCGTATCCTTCCAGCCTTCGAGACCTTCTGAATGCTGGGTTCGCCGTAGAGTTCAGCGAGCTCGTGGTTCCATCTTCGCCGCCACACTCCATCCTCCTGTACGCCGCCAAAGATGGTCCTAAGCACCCGGCGTTCGAAAACACCAAGTGCTTGCAGGTCCTCCTCGAGCATCGTCCACGTCTCGTGCCCGTAGAGAACAACCGGTCTTATCAGCGTTTTGTACATGGTACATTTAGTGCGGGGGTGAATCTTTCTCGACCGCAAGTTCTTCTGGAGCCCGTAGTAGGCATCGGATTTCACGGCTGTTGTCGTTGTCAGCCGTAAGCAAGGATCCAAGGTAGATGAATTCTTCCACCACCTCGAATGTATCCCCGTCTATCGTAACACTGCTGCCTGTCGCGCTCGGTACCTCCTGCTAGCATGTACTTTGTTTTCGACACATTCACCTCCAGTCCGACTTTCGCAGCTTCGCGGTTTAGGCGAGTGTACATTTCTGCCACCGTTTCAAATCTTCTGCCGATAATGTTCATGTCATCCGCAAAACAAACGAACTGACCGGATTGAGTGAAAATCGTACCCCGGCTGTTGAGCCCGGCTCTTCGAAAGACACCTTCTAGCGCAATGATGAACAACAGGTACGAAAGTCCTTGACGTAGTCCCCGGCGTGATTCAAACGAGCTGGAATGTTCGCCCGAAATCTTCACGCAGTTTTGCACACCGTCCATCGTAGCTTTAATCAGTCTAGTGAGCTTCCCGGGAAAGCCGTTCTCGTCCATAATCTTCCATAGCTCTATGCGGTCGATACTGTCGTACGCCGCCTTGAAATCGATGAACAGATGATGCGTCGGGACCTGGTATTCACGGCATTTTTGGAGGATTTGCCGTACAGTAAAGATCTGGTCCGTCGTCGAGCGCCCGTCGATGAAACCGGCCTGATAACTTCCCACGAACTCATTTACTTTTGGTGAAAGCCGGCGGAAGATGACCTGGGATGGAACTTTGTAGGCAGCGTTTAGGACTGTGATCGCTCGGTAGTTCTCACACTCCAGCTTGTCGCCTTTCTTGTAGATAGGGCATATAACCCCTTGCCTCGGTTCTCCTCGTCCTCCTATATCAATTTCTTGAAATTCTTGTATAGATTATTATAGTCACGACGGTACGAGGGTAAGCCTTTTTGCAATGGGAAATTTGTCATACGTCTTTTTCACTGATGAAAAAAAAATTTTTTTTTCTAAAACATCAATGACACCCAAGAAGATCTGCCACTGGTAACGTTCAAATTAGAAGGGTCCTATAATGAAATCCAATGTGGGGTATTGCGTAACTAACTGTGACTAATAAAGTGAAAATTCATGAAAGCACTTGTTCAAATATACATGTAAAACACAAGTATGAATAGACCAAAAAATGACAGCACCGTTTTGATAATATCACTTTCTAATGACTATATATCGGTTTCTTTTTTGGTATACTGGAGTCAACATATTTCATTGAAATAACCCACCCATACTTGTGAGTGGCCTCAACAGCATCCTTACTGTTGGTTTAAATCGGTCGTGGATATTTCAACACATTCTTGTATTCTGGTGAAATAAACTATCCACACATGTGAGTGGCTCCAACAGCATCCCTACTGTTGGTTTAAATCGGTCCTCAAACTCGATGTTTTAACATATTTTTGTATTCTGGTGAAAAAAAAAACCACTCAAACTTGTGCGTGGCCCAAACAGCATCCTTGCTGTTGGTTTAAATCGGTCGTCAAATTGGATAGTTCAACATATTCTTGTATTCCATTGAAATAAACCACCCACACTTGTGAGTGGCCCCAATTGCATCCTTACTGTTGGTTTAAATCGGTTCTTAAATTTGAATAACTTTAAAGTGTATCTCTATACAGAGAATTAGTTGCCTGATCGGGCTGTTTGGATCGGAAACGTACTTAAATGGAATTCAGCTAAGTACTTTTTACTTTTTATATTTTTGATATCAGTAAAGTTTAAGCTCGCGTAGATTGGAAAAAAAAACCAGTGAAATTCATGAGTGTTTTAATCCTGAATAAAAGTGGCGGTGTGTCGTTGAGAAGAGAATAGTGCTTATGAGGCTATACGCAACCCGGCATTTGAGGAAGAGAACAGCCAGCATTTCTTTCCAGCCAAGTATAATATACCTGCAATGTTATTCAACTTCCAGCCCAATATTTCGGACTCATCGGAATAAAACGAATAATCGTGAAACATCGTGATCAAACCGCATTCTGTTGCAAACGTGGCGTATGCTGACGTTTGTATTACTTCTGGGCGCTGTACCACCCGGCACACCATTCAACCAGATTTGAAGCCAAACTAACTGCGACGACGGAATTCCACCTGTGGAGGTTCAATAGAATGATGATATTGTCATCGATTTTTTAGAGTTTCCCTTTTTTAACCACCTAAATTTAAATAACAAAAACGCCCCACCAACCATCCCACACACCTTATAAAAATTTCATTTCCACCCCCACCGGGGTCACAAAAACCCCCCGAATTTTTTTTTTTAAAAGGTTGGCCGCGGCCCCCCCTCCTCCCCCCCTTTATTTTTTTCACCCTAAACACCAAAAATAAAAAACATGCAGGAAGATTTTATCCATAATACCGCTGCCAGACAGTGGGAATTAGATTGTAAACACACACACACACACTGGAGTCAACAAGAAAGCTGGATCTGCATCATTGAACTTACAGTCAGTCGCAAAATTGAGTGCACACCTATAGTTTCATTAGTAATGTAACGTTTTTCAGGGATTAAAAGAAATTAAATGACATCAATCATAGTTTAACAATAACTTTATTTCTCTTCCATATGATTGGTGGGCAAAATAAAAACAATAACAAATGAATTCATTACAAAAAAAAATTAAAAAGAAAAAAAACATCAATTCTCACCTGGCAAAATTGAGCGCACAGTCAACTTTTTATTAATAAAAACAAGTTTAAATGCCCGTAGACTTAAAAAAAAAAACAAATTATTTAATATTTGGTGTGTCCTCCCTTGGCCTCCAGCACGGCTTGTAAGCGACGCGGCATCGACTCCACTAGCTTCTTAGTCACCGATGATGGAATATTCTCCCAAATGTTCTGAATCGCCGATTTGAGATCCTTCTTATTTGTTGGGTTAACATTTTTTAGTCGATTCTTAACCTCACACCACAAATGCTCAATAGGATTTAAATCAGGTGATTGGGGAGGAGTTTTGAGTTGTTTCGGGACATTATAGAGCAACCACTCACGTACTACGTAGGAGGTATGCTTGGGATCATTATCTTGCTGGAAGTAATAAACCCGTGGTAATCCCAATTTTTGCACCGAAGGTTGAAGATTTCGTTTCAGGATGTTGAGATAACCCATTTTATCCATGGTCGTTTCTATAAACTCCATAGTGCCGGTTCCACTAGCCGCCATCGAGCCCCACATCATTACGCTTCCTCCTCCATGCTTAACGGTTGGGCACAAATTTTGTGATTGCAGCTCCGATCTTGGCTTTCTCCACACCATTTGCCTTCCATCCGATCCAAACAAGTTCACTTTCGTTTCATCGGTGAAAATTACTGTGTTCCAGAAATCCTGAGGTTTGTCCACATGTTCTTTTGCAAATTCCAGCCGCTTTTTGATGTTTGCTTTTGAGAGAAGTGGTTTTTTCCTAGCAACTCGGCCATGCAAATTATGTCTGTGCGCCGCGCGTCTGATGGTATCGGCACTAACGGGTCTTTTAATGTTGTCAGCAACCTCCACAGCCAATTTCGGAATGCTTGTTCTAGGATTTTTTCGTAATGTTCTCACAATTTGCCGTTCATCTCCAGGTGTTAGAATACGCTTTCGCCCTCTACCAGCAAGATTTTTCACAGTCCCTTCGCATTTCCACTTTTTGATAATTTTGAATACTGTCGAATGTGGTCTACCAATGATTTCAACAATTTCCCGCAATGATTTTCCACGGCAGCACAGACTTATTACCTGAGTTCGCGTATTAATATCCGTTTCCTTTCTTTTTGTAGCCATTTCGATTAGAACTCAGTTGAATTGCAGTAAACAATGAATTTGACCACTCTGCTAGCAGCTGACAGATGCTCATAGTGACACTGTTATAAAACATCACGGAAATTTTCAATTGATAAATACATAAAATGAAATATGTTGACGAACACAAAAGTGGACACTCAATTTTGCGACATTGAAAATGGCTCATTTATCATATTTTCGACAATTCTAAAAAACTGAGTAAAAGTTTGCATGTTATGTGTGCACCCATCACTAGCTGCAAGATTAATTTACTGAACTCCATGGCAAATTTTCATGCATAGTGATATTTGTCTTGGAAATGTTAGAAAAATGTGAACTAGCAGGTGTGTGCACTCAATTTTGCGATGGACTGTATCCCCCACACCCACCCCCCCACAAAAACAAAAACAAAAAAAAACAAAAAAAAAAAAAAAAAAAAACAAAAAAAACCACAACAACCATATTTTTCATTCACCCACCCACCCCCCCCCCCCCCCCCCCCCCCCCCCTCCCTCTCTCTTCCCCCCCACCCCCCCCTTTCTTTCCCCCCCTCCCCCCACCTCCCCCCCCCCCCCCCCCCCCCCCCTTCCCCCCCCCCCTCCCCCCCCTCACAGATTCCCTTCCCCCTTGGTTTTTATTCTTTGTCCAAACTATACTTCTCCCCCCGTACTTTTTGGACAGTGATTTTCATCGCTGGAGACTTGGCCCTATGTTCCCCTTCTGTGCTTGAAAATGAAAATGAATAGACAAGGTAAAAATAATATTAACACAATGGGGGCGACCCCGGCGTAGTGGTTAACATCCATACCTCTCACGCCAAAGTCACGAGTTCAAATCTCACCCCCGGACAAGTTACGAAAAACACCCAAGAGAGGTGTTTGAGTGACTACGACGGGAGATGAACCAGCCCGAGGCTGAAAATCTCGATAATACAGAAACAAACAAAAAAATATTAACACAATTGGATAGAAATGATAGCATATAAGGTTGAAATGTTAATTACTAAGGAAAGGGGTCGAATTAAAAGTTAATATGCTACTACTAGTGGGTGCAAGTGCACTTCTGGTCCACATCACCCCTGGCAACACTGTTTTCCATATTTTCCGGTTGGGTAAAGATCCAGATAAGCCCTGGGACTAGGTAGTTATCATGTTACCACAAGCACGGCTGGCAAATGTCATTTTCAATGAAAAATGACCAACGATTTTTACCGAATTACGTCTGAAAATCTCATCGGGCGAGAAAGCGATGACGAAGATTTTCTTCTAAATCTCATCGATTTTTTCGTCATCGCTATTACCAGCACATTTATTGATATAATTGTAAGTTTCATCACAAAACTACAAATAAAATTTCCACTCTATCGATTACATATTATTACTTGGCTAATTTTCAGTAAGTTAGTAAGAAATTTGTGAAACAAAATCGTATGAGAAAAAATCTCACGACTGCATGATGGTGTGAGATTGACAAAAAAGCTTATGATAGCTCATTTCGTCTCGTGACAGTGAGATGGCCTATTTTTTCATCGTCACATAATGGCCGTGAGATTTACCAGCTCTGACCACAAGGTTTTGCCTATGCCCAGGAAGCATTCCGGAACATGCTTCTGAAAATCATACTACGCAGATCATCTGAATGAAGAGAGTTCAGCGCCTCGCTAGTTACCTTGGACCAATCCAGCTTACCTACTACTTGATTATAGAAGCCGCTGTAACCTCACCGCCTTAGATAAACTCTCTTCCAGGCGTACGAAGTTACAAAGACTTTTTGTATTTGCAGAGCTGTTACAGCTGGCGCGGATTTTGCGTTTCGCGCGGATTTTGCATTTTGAGCGGATTTGGCGCGTTTTTGCTCCATATAGGCGCGGTTTTTGCGGAATTGTTTTTAAATATTAAAAAAAGAAAAAAATCACTTTTAGAAATTTTGTGATTTTTTTTCTCAGTGTGGTAAAAACATGTTGAGCTTCATCGAGCCGACGTCGAATATTTTGTTAGCTTGACGTTGAACCGATGAAGCTGGACACTAGTGTGTTGCGGTGAAATATTTCAACCAAGGCGGGTTAGAACCAATGAGGTCTATACAGGTGGCGAAGAGCATGGTGTTTGTCGGTATTAGTAACGAAAATTGAGTAAACAATCCATGATTTCGGGTAGTGACGTAGAACTCCAAAAACAAGCGAATGATAACAAAGCAAGTTTAATTTTTGTCCGCATCCTTTTAGTGCACAAGAAGGCAGTTTTCAGCCGAAACCATTTAAAAATAACACCAATTAACGCTAATAAACATACCACCTTGTGATTTGCTGCCATTGTAAATTGATGTTTTTGGAGATCTACGTCACGCATGTTTACAAAAAACAGGCTGTGCATCATCTCACGAACACAATGACAGTATTATGCATTACACTAATACAACTTAACCACTTCTTCTCCACCTGTATAGACCTCATTGGTTGAAAGGGGGGGGGTTTTTTTTCTGCGGGGTTTTTCCGACAAATGTCAAATTTCCGTCCCTTCCCCTCCCATATTTTTTTGCGCCGCGGAGCCACAAAAAAAATTTTTAAATTGAAAGAAAAATTAAATCAATGTCTATTTTTGAGTTTTTTTTTTTTTTTTTTTGTCTCTTTTTCTGCCCCCCCCCTTTTTTTCCACCCCAAAATGGTGGGTAAAATATTACTTTGAATACTTCTGTGAATGTTTCTATATGCTTTTTGTTCATGTTATTTTATAGGAAAGACACGTTTTGAGGTTAACTGGTTTCAAAAACAGGACTCTAATGGATCGAAGTACGAATCGTATATTGTTTACGATGAACGCTCGTTGTTTGCCGGGGAGGTGTACTGCAAAATATGCAATCGAAAGAAAATAACTGTCGAGAACCGAGGAATCACCGCTCTTCATGACCATTCAAAAACATCAAAACAAAAGGATCTTGCTAAATTACACAACAGTTCAAAACAACTAAGATTGTTTACATCGGAACGGGTACGCTAAATCATTTAAAATGTTTTCTAAGGTAATAAACACAAACTAATGTTTTTTTTTTTCGTGCTTTTCAGGTAGCTGATCCTGTCGCGGTTAGACCAAACATCGATACTGTGTGTGACCAAAGCGAACCCCAACCGGGCACATCAGCGTCACAGCCAACTATTCGACTCCATATTACGGACGGCAGCATCCTTGAAAAGGAAGTAATGTGGATCATCCATGCAGTTATGAAAAACGCATCATTCAATTCCACCGAAAAGGATAGCAAGGTCCTACGTTTGATGGCGCCGAATGATTTGAAGGGGTTCAGTTTGTACAGGCAGAAAATGACTGATATGGTTAATCACGCAATCGGACCGTTCTTCAGGGACCTTTTTTTGAAGGATGTTCGAGGAGAATACTACTCGCTTCCGTTTGATGAGACCGAAGGAAATAACAAGCTAAAGGAGCTGGAAGTGACAGTGAAATACTTTTCAAGTCATCTGAAGCAACTCATGTTTTTCCATCTGGACTCCACGTTTCTGGGTAAGGCTACAGCGGACATTCTTTTCGGGAAGATCCTTGGAGCATTGGGAACGGGAAAACTGCCATTGGATCGTCTTGTCATGATGAGCAGAGATGGTCCGAAAGTCAACCAAAGCCTTGAGCGTAAAATCAACCAACAATTGGTTGGCGAACGAGGCTTCCAACTTGTCAACACAGGTTCCTGTCCGGCCCACATCATACAACCACAAACCAATATACACTAAAGGAGTATGGAAAGGAAGTATCGGAATTAGCGAAAGTTGTTGATTATTATTTCGATACTCCATCTAGGTGGGGGGAATTAAAAAAAAACTGCAAGAAGAAACCAAAAAAGTTTGTCAAATTTTTTGAAACTCGGTGGGTAACTTTGGTTTTGCTTTCGAATATTGATGAACTTTTTGTTTCAGAAGCCCAAACTAACCCCTTCCGATAAAAAAAAAATAACCGACCAAGAAGGAGCTGTTTGAAAAATTCCGTCCAAAAATGGGTTTAAATCCATTAATCCATTTTTTTATGGACGTTTGGACCGAGGCAGAAAGGTTGACCCAGTTTCTGAAACCAATTATTTTATTTTTTTTCAAATCTTTGATCAAATGAAGGCTTTTTTGGCAAGTTGGCTCGGAAAAATTTATGAGGTAGATAAAATTGAGAAAGTTTTCGATCACAAAAGTATTGAGCCAAGCGCATTGAAGAAGACGCAGGACATTATAAAGGGTGTATTCGATAAAAATGGCACACCGAAAATCTTCTGTAACTTTTTGAATCGTATGAGTAAAAAACCTAGAAATTTGAGCAGATCTTATCCATAGTGTATTATTTACATCTGCCAAGTTTCATAGTTATTCATTCAGTAGTTCCAGTCATGTCGTCGAAACAAGAAATTGTCCGTGAGAAAATTTTGTGCACTCACAATCATAATCCAGGGGCGTCCCACCGGTGGATTGCTAAAAGGCTTGGAATTGCAAATACAACTGTGTCTCGTGTAATAAGAACCTTCAAGGAGTGTCTGAGTGTCCAAAGGAAGGAAGGGAGTGGTCGTAAAAGTGGTCCAATGGACAGTAAAATGGCCAGGAAAGTCGTACAACAATTCAAGAACCGTCAAAACATGTCAATTCGAGATGTCGCTAAAAAGTCTAAGGTGTCAGTCGGTTTTGTGCAGAAAATCATGAAACGTGCTGGGTTACATGTTTACAAAGTGCAAAAAGCCCCAAATCGGAATGAAAAACAAAACATCACTGCGAAAACCCGCGCCCGGAAACTTTACACGAAGCTGCTCACCAAATCCGGTTGCATCGTGATGGATGACGAAACATACGTCAAGGCCGACTTCCGTCAACTTCCTGGGCAAGAATATTTCGTTGCCAAGTCGAAGTTCGATGTTCCGGAGGATGTTCGAAAGAAGAAACTATCGAAATTTGCAAAGAAGTTTCTAATCTGGCAGGCGATTTGCGGATGTGGTGAAATAAGTGCTCCCTTCATCACTTCCGGAACAATAAACGGTGCGATTTAAACGGAAGAGTGCCTTAAGAAGCGTCTCTTGCCATTCATTAAGAAGCACAAAGGATCAACTCTGTTTTGGCCTGATCTAGCATCCTGCCACTACGCTCGAAACGTATTGGAGTGGTACCGAGCCAACGGAGTCAATTTTGTGCCAAAGGATATGAACCCACCAAATTCACCGGAACTTCGTCCAATCGAAAAATTCTGGGCAATTATGAAAACGAAACTTCGCAAACATCCCAAAACTATAAAAACAGAGCTAGAATTGAAGAAAATTTGGGTAAAAACAACAAAAATACTGGGAAAATCGGTTGTACAAAATTTGATGGGTGGAGTGAAAAGGAAGGTGCGGGCATTCGGGATGGGAGACGAAATTGAATAAAACAAATGTTGTAAATCAAAACTCATTAGTAGTTCTTCATTCCCTGAAAATTTCAAGAAAATCCGATAATCAGTTTAATTGTGATGAGTATATATGTGTGTGCCATTTTTATCGAATACACCCTTTACCACCATACTACGCAGAAACAAATAAAATATCTTAAAAAAAAAAAAAAAAAAACAAGCAAAAACTTTGTTTTTTTTCCCCGAAAATTCCCTCAAATCCTCCCCTCCCCCACTAACCCCCCAAAATTTTTTAACACTCTAAAAACAATTATAAAACTTCCTGAGACGGTAGATTTCAAGTTGGATAAAGTGCGCATAAATGAAGAAGTAGTAGTAGTCAAAAGTTTGAAGCATTCAATTGCACCTGGTGATGATTTTGAATTTTACAACAGCCTTTTTTCTCAACATGATTTTTATTGAATTGAAAAAACTGTTCCAAATCGTCATCACGATTTTCCCACTCCAATGCTGAGGCGGAAAGACGCTTTTCGACCTCAAAACTTGTAATGGCTGAAAAGGGCTCTAGCATGTCAGAGGAACTATTTAACCATCGTAAAAATATCATCAATGGGATGCACTTTTTTCAAAATGATTTGGAGAAATTTGTCCCTCCCAAAGAATTTCTACTGAAATCTAAAATGGCTAGACAGGCGCACAATGAAAAAGTCGAGAAAGAAAAGAAGGACAAGAAAGAAGAGAATGCTAAATTTACTACTAAGAAAAAGCAAGTAGAAGAGCAGAAAAGTTTGTTGAAAAAGAAACGAGAGGCAACCGAGGAATTGACTAACATCATAGCAACTCAACTGAAAAAGCTCAAAGGTGATAACCCTCAGGTTGCGTGCCTGAAAATTATGGTTGAGCAACGTGATAGATTGCTAAACGAGGAAGCAGATGCACAAAAGAAGTTGGACGAATTGAAAGAAGAGAACTAGAAGTTTTGTTATTGATAAGTATTTATGTAAAATACATTGTTATACACTTTTGAACACAAATAGTTTCATTATCTCAAAAATCTATACGCCCACGCTTACTCCCCCCTTGGTCTTGTTACACCTGATCTGTCCACCTTACTCGCTGCGCTCCATGACATCTTGTGCTGGCCGAATTCGAAGCGAACATCTTTTTTGCAGAGTTTTTGTCCAACATTCTTGCAACATGCTCACTAATCAAGCAAAAGAAACCAAATTTAGCATGTGTGAGCATGTGTGAGCAAAGAAGGTTTTTATGGTAGTTTGAGACCCCTCCCCTCTCTAGAAAGGGAGACTCCCATACAAATGAAACACATATTTCTGTATAACTCGAGAACTGATCAAGCAAAGAAACCCAAATTTAGCATGCGGAAGTTTTTGGAGGCAAGAAATGTTTTTATGGTAGTTTGAGACCCCTCCCCTCTCTATAAAGGGAGGCTCCCATACAAATGAAACACAAGTTTCTGCATAACTCTAGAACTAATCAAGTTAATGGAACCAAATTTGGCAGGTAGAGGTTTTTAAAGGCAAGAAATGTTTCTAAAGTAACTCAAGACCCCTCCGCCCTCTGTAAGAGGGGGGCTCTCATGCTAATGAAACACAAATTTGTGCATAACTCGAGAACCAATCAAGCATATGGAACCAAATTTGGCATGTGGAGGTTTTTGGAGGAGAGAAATGTTTCCATGGAAGTTTGAGACTCCTACGCCATCTGGAAGGGGGAGGGAGGGGGGGTTTACATACAAATGCAACACAAATTTCTGCATAACTCGAGAACTAATCAAGCAAATGGAACCACATTTGGCAGGTGGAGGTATTTGGAGGCAAGAAATGTTTCTATAGCAGTTCAATACCCCTCCCCATTTTGAAGGGGAGGGGGGCTCCCCCTATAAATAAAAAGCAAATTTCTGCATGACTCGAGAACTAATCAAGTAAATGAAACCACTTTTAGCATATGTAGGTTTTTGGAGGCTAGATTTCTATATGCATAAAAATGAATTTCTGTCTGTCAGACCCGTATAGACACGGAAAGTTCTGAACCGACCAACGTGAAAATTTATATGAAGGGGTTTTTGGGGCTGGGGAAGGTTCTTATGATTGTTTGAGACCCCTTCTCTCTCAGGAAGGGGCGCTCTCATACAAATGAGACACAAATTTCATCATAACCCGAGACCTAATCAAGCAAATCGAATCAAATTTAGCATGTGGGGGGTTTTGAAGGCAAGAATGTTTCTATGGTAGTTCAGGACCCCTCCCTTTCTGAGGGGGGTGGGGGGCTGGCTTCAAACAAATGGAACTCACATTTTTATTATAATCGATGAGCCCAGTGTGATGGTTCGAGAACTAATTAAGCAAATGGAACCAAATTTGGCATGTGGAGGGTTTTGAAGTCAATGATTGTATGGTGGTTTGAGAAACCACCCCCCTCTGGAAGGGAGGGCTCCCATACAAATGAAACACAAATTTCAACCAAAAATGAGAATTATCCAGGTTACTTAAACACAAACCGTGTATTTCTCGGGTAAGGAGCATGTTTTGATAGAAGTTTGAACCCCTGCTTATTCAAGAAGAAAAAAACTCATTTCGAAAAAAAAAACCATAAACGTGACAGTTATATTAAATTTTCCTTCATTTAGTTGCAAGCGTAGCAGCGCACGCACCGGGTTCAGCTAGTTGACAAATAAAAAAGATGTGGCTAATAAACCATGGCTAGAGTTGGTGTGCGCATACCTTAAATGGTTTATGAAATGTCAAAAAAAAAAAAAAGAGAATGCTTTATTTCGATGTGTTTGCGAAGTGCGTTGTGATTGCTGAGATTGGTTTCTACTTTTTTGCGTGACGATCATTTCTGCATCAGGTAAGGAGCATTGAAAAGGTCGAAAATATACCTTAACTTTATAAACAGCAGGATCAATAATGCTCATTTTTTATTCTGAAAGTGTGAAACCTTTATTTGATATGTGACGGTTTGCATACGAGGTTTATTGTATGTATATGAAGATGACCTCATATGGGGCTGTTCATAAATTACGTAGACGTAGATTTTTGAAAATCTCAGACCGAACCCTTTCCCCCACGTAGACTTTTTTCCATACATTTTTTTTAAATTTTGTATGGAGCGTAGGCTTTTGTCAGAACTAACTAACTAGGAATTATTAAGTATACAAGGAAGTACAGGGTGTCTCACAATAGGTGTCACTAAAACAAAATGGGATTACAGCAAAACAAATCAACCAAACCTTAGCATTTATTTTTCATTTGAAAGGTACATGTTATAGAAATAAACAATATTAATTCAATTAGAATCTCTCGCCCTTTTCCTTGATAACTTTGCGCAAACGCTTTGTAAACCCGTCACAGCTGGCACGCACGATTTCCTGAGGAATTTGGACCAAACCAAATGTTTCTTGAATCAGTCTAAGGGTAGGGACTATATGTTGAAACATATAACCCCAATCAAAGTAGTCAAGTGAGTTGAGATCCGGTGAAGATGCAGGCCATTCTTCGCTTGTGATGAAATCGGGCACCACGCTTGTGTCTTCTTTGCCTTGTGAGCTGGAGCTAAGCCCTTTTGGAAACAATATGGTGTTTTCCCATACAGCGTTGAAGCATGAGGAAGCAAATGGTTCTTTAAAACCTGCCCTGTGTAATATTCGGTGTTGATTTTTATGTTAGGTTCTATGAAAAGAAGAGGAAGTTTTCCTTTTCGTAAAACGGCGTCCCATACCATGTCTTTCGATACATTCTGATAGCGTTCTACAGCTAGTTTATCTCTTCGAATGTTGGCAAGACTTTTGCCATACATACGATCATTTTGTTGATTATGACTGTCCGGAAGGAGGAAGAGCTATTCATTCGAAAATAAAATCTCGTAGTCACAGTGCCGAACCAAAAGATTTCTGCTTCTTTGGACCCTGGCTTGCTTTTGACGCTCCGTCAACCCGTGAACCCGTTGTTCCTTGTACGGCTTGCATTCCAGATCATGTCTGAAGAGCCTGTTCATTGAAGCAGGGGACATTTGAAATTGTTTGCTCAATTTACGGCTGGATTACGTCTTATTCGCTACCTCACACATTTGATCTTTTTCTCCGTTCTGGCAGTTCGTCTGGCACGTCCTTTTTGTTGAATATGGACATTTCCAGTTTCCTTGAACCTTTTCAAGGTACGAAAAACAAAACGCTTACTCACTCCGAACTTAACCGCTTAAGGCTAATGAATATCTGACAAGGTCTAAGCTTTTGCAAATGTAATTTTAAAACTTGCTCCGGTGTGGCTTCCATGGTAGCTGATAAATATCAACAAACGGAATCGCTTATTTATTTTCATACTTTTTTTTTCATAAGCTGTTAAAAGAATACACTCAAAACAGGTACAATCAATTCCGCTGTTAAAATTATCCAGCTGAAAAAAACCACTACTGAAAAAAGGTGACACCTATTGTTAGACACCCTTGTAACACCCATCGCATGTAGTTCAGGACCTATGTTTTAACATCTTCTCAGCTACGTCACTCAAAACGATCTAGATTAAAATGGCTGGGTGCAATCAGTTTTTATCTTTTACTCATTTCAGAGAGCGAACAATGGTGCTTAAAACGTAGGCTCATCAGCCAGGACACAAGGTGGAAATATCTTTGTCTTTATCGAAAAATTCAGGGCAAATTGAGTGACATCAACCTTCTTAGCCAACGATTCACCTAAACCTAAAAAATTGAGACGCAAGGACGGTTGTCCCCGTTTCCTCGTGCCTACGATCTGAAAATATTCGTTGATTAACTTATTCATCAAATGGATAGTTTGATTTCCGTTTATTTTTTAATCTTCTTTTAGCCCTTATGCTACACAGTGTGAAAAATATTGATTAAAGTATTTTGCAGGATGCTTTTAATTACTGGCTATGCAAGGGCTACATTAGATTAGATTACTAAGAGGCAATTTTCCTTCAACAGTTGTCGATGATTTATTTGATTTTAATTATTTACTTTATTTTCAATATTTGCATTTTAATTTAAGCAAATAAGGATCTGTAATGGAGCAATTAGAATATACTGCATTCGTTACGCCTAAATGTCAATATGAATTCTTATGTATAACCTTATAAGAATTGTGTAATGACCTGCAGAGTTCCAAAGATTTATCAACAAAATATTTAAAAATTTGATTGATGATGGCAACATTCGTGTTTACATAGGTGATATTTTAGTTGTGAGATTTGTTTACACTCTAAGTGAAAATTTGCTTGAAATAAATTTAAACAAATATCGTTTTTAAGAGCGAACCCGAAATTATGACAACACGGTTGTCATTATTTACTATAAAACCTCATGTATTTAGCGGTTAAAAACCAAATTGCAAGGGCAGTTTTATGCATGTATTAAGCTGCTTATTTTTAATTACATTGAATCACTTATTGTTAACTTCCCACGCATTTTACTGCAGGGCTTCAAATGGTGAGTTGACAACTTCGAATGAGGGTGCGGCCGACCTCTCTTCCTGACAAGTTCCTACCTCACGCCTCCACGAGTCATATGATCACAAAAGACTGCCAGCTGAAACATGGAGACGCTGGTTGGCGTAGCCTGGGCAATGTTGTCAATCTGACAATAGCGAAGTGAGGGGGTGCGATTGAAGATCGTGTACCTTTAAATCATATTGTATATTTTCCATTCTCATTTTAATAATAATTTCAGCACGCTTTAGAATCATCTTTGCATTCCAAAACCATGTAAGACCCTGGAGCAATATGACAAGCATAAAAGGCTCAATTTATTTTTCATGAAATTATAAAAGACGAAAAAAAAATATTTTCACAAAATTCATAAAAGACTGACATGTGCTTCTAAGCAGTAAAGGATTATATTTAAATATTTTGTTTGGTGGTATTATTATTAAATAAGCCATTTATTTCAGATATCATCAAACTGGACTCTTCGATTACTCCAATTGCTATCTTTGAAATGTTACTAGAACAGTATGAAGAAAAAATATTACAACATGTCTTTTATTGAAATTTCATCTTTGATTTTTGGAATGATCTATACTGTTTTAGCATTTCCAGGACTAGGAGGATATTGATAAATATCTAATTTTTATTTAATTTTCAGTAACAATCCATTAGATGTCAGAAGGTGGCAACGGAGTCGGTGATAGGCTTTTGCAATTATTATTGAATGTATTTTTCATTACCGTCTTGCAAATGAACATTATACCAAATTCGAGCGGATATGATTCATACAGCGTTGTATTCATTTAGCTTGTGTCTGATTTTACAGTTCAATCCTTGTCATTACTTTATCATTACTCACAATGTTATTATATTTGATAATTGTGGTTTTATTGATTTTACTTCAAAGATGAGGTTATAAAATCAGCATCAAGCAGCAAATAGTGACCAGTAAATATGAGTAAAATAAAATTATTAAATTTCAATAGATGTAACAAACTTTTTCAGGATACCTCAAACCGATATTTTAGTGAATTGCTGCTATTACTTTACTATCACTACACTTACGATCACTTTAAATTTCAATTTACGAGGAATTAATAATGCAACAAGAGGTAGGTTGGGTTTTCGGTAAGTGAACGGTTGGAAGCGCATTGACTTACTGTAGCTGCTCTTTACATAGCCAAGTAATTTAATTTGTATAGTGTAAAATTCCATGTAAATTATTCAAGTTGAAATTTGTATATATAGCAATTGGGTCTTTCATGATGGGGGATGTAGCTTGTCGAATCTTCCGGTCCGCCTTTAAGTATATTGCTATGAGGTACCAGGTGGTTATCCACCGATTGCCTGTCGATCTGCCAAATTTGGAAGACGTCTGAATTGAGTTATCTCAAATTATAATATTTCGCCCACTATATCACAAAAACATTGCGATTGGTTGATCGGATTGGAGATAATGAAATCATTGGGTATAGGACCAAGTATCCCCCGGGTGGTGCTAAAACGATAAGCTTGGAAATCAATAGAAGCATAAAGTTGCCAAAAGGCACGAATGGCTTCGAAGGGTTCTAGTTTCACCAAATCCATCAGTCGTGGCTTTAGATGTATGAGCATAGATTGCTCAACTTGCTTGATGCAGTTATTGATTCCAGTAGTTAAATAAGTTGAGTTTTTACTTGAAAATACAGGACGTCTGAATCCACTGGTCAATTTGTTTTCGTAATTTTTCGGTGTTAGAAACGGAACTGACCAAAACAGGTGTTAAAGTGTGCCTGAATGTGTCCGCGAGTGTTAACGTAATGTTTAAGTGAAAAAATTTATTTCCTGCTGAAAAAACTGACCCATTGGGAGTTTTTTTTTCTTCTTCTTTTTCATTCTATCGTTCAGTAGATTGGGCTTTTCCATGTAGTTATTCCTTTTTTTATTATTCTCAGCTTTATTTCATGTTAGTTAAGTGGAATATGTAAGTTACAAGTTCAAGCTGGAAGGGGGGCGGCCCTGACATTTCCAAATGTTGCACGTAGTCAAATAGCATTTGGCTTCTATAATTAAATGTGATGGGATTGGGTTAACGCGTGGTGACTCGGGAATGATCATTTTGAACGGCCGCAGTGAGAATATCACCATGAATATCTTGTATGCGCGTCGCTTGTTCCCAATCATTAATGCCTTCTCTCTTTTCTATTTCATGTCCTTTTACACTCTTCCCTATGCAATGAACGCGAGCAATGCCATATGGGAATCATTTAAATAAGCCGGATACCTTGGTGGAAGCGGAACGCTAACCAGTCAGACCCCGCAAAGGATTTGTCGACAATTGAGAGGTGGTAAGTGTTCTTAAAACGCGGAGCGAAACAGGTAATTGTTATCCATTTTGTCCCTATATCACTTTATTATGAACCTACATCAAATATAATTTAATCTTATTATGAATTATATATATATATGATCACATCTCTTATCAAGGTGAATCCTGATCCATCGAGCCCTACCCTATTAACATAGAAAACCCTCCTGTGACCTTTGTGGGGATGCAGAGGTAAACATGGTCCCTAAACAGCAAAGGTCACACTAACTTTCCTTCCCTATTCCCACCTGATTGCAAGGACGTGGCCGGCGCCGTTATTGATTATTAAAGAAATTGAGTCACTGAAACGTGTACAGTGAGAATGGTCGGTTAATCCCAGCCCCATTCAATTGATTCATTGTGCAATTTCACTGACTCTGATCAATCACGGAATAGCAACCATTGATACGTGCAGTCAGTCAAGCTAAAATTTTCAACCCCCCCCCGCTTTTCCCCCCCCCCCCCCCCCCACCCAAACCCCCCCCCCCCCCCCAACCCCCCCCCCCCCAACCCAACCCCCCCCCCCCCCTTTTTTTTTTTTTTTTTTTTTCTTTTTTTTTTTTTTTTATCCTTTTTTTTTCCCCACATTTTTTGTTAAGTTTGGTTGAGGGCAAAGTTTCCCACCCCCGGCCCCCTTCCCCCCCCCCCTTTTAAGACATATTAAGAAAAAAATTATATTATTATTAACAAAAAACCAAAAAAAAAAAATAAAAAAAAGGAAAATAACCCCCCCCCAAAGTTTGAAATATTTTCAAGAGGTCGGAATAAAATCTTCATTATAATGGCCAATTGAGCGCAATACCAAATAGGGTAACGGGATGTAATGTCAGCCTAGCTCCTTGATTCGGCCTATGTACCAAAAATGTCATAAATTTGCCGATAATCAACAAAATTATATTCCTATCAGGATGACCGATTTATTTCAAAGCAATTGAGACATAATTGATCAATTAATAGTTGCTCACTTCCGCGTAATTTTCGATTTCCTCAACTTTTTAGACAATATGACTTTACTGGTTAAGCGGAACAGATTATCTACACGATCTTCGAATGATCTTAATTTGCAGAAATTGAACCTATAAACCGAATAATACAGCCAAGATGTACAGCAAATAGTCACACGTTATGAACTAACAGGTCACATAGGTAAAATAACGATGATTTAACAAGAAAACCATAGACCCAATGTTAGGAACATATTTTTTACCACGTTCCCAACTATGGCCTGTTATTTGGAAAGTGTAGTAAAAATGTTGTTATTGGTAAAATTTACAATAAAAATGTCTGAGTTTCGGTTGAAAGTTTTCCATATGGGTCATCTTAACACAAACTAAAGGAACAAAATCTGTGTAGAGTGAATTATAATGTTTTGATTATCAAATGGTCGCTAAACCATATGTAAAAATCACTTAAGTGTTTCTTAGCAGTTTTAGTATAGTTTGATTTATGAAATTGTTTGGTGGGTAGAGCGAATACAGCTGGAAACGCATTTAATCAGAAAATCAGAAAAAAATCGTGCGAAGACAACATTTAATAACAAATCTGTCGAATGGGACGAACTTGCATCCATGAATAGACCCAATTTGGCGCTTATAGACCGACATTACATCCATATCCCTCGAAAGTTTCTGACTTTATAAAATGAGTTGTGTAACTTTTCGTGATACATACTACCAAATGGCATATTGAACATATCTAAGCAAGTGTATAACTAGTTAAATATCGCTTCCAGCTCAAATATTTTATGAGTTATAGTAAAAAATGTAATCGATTGTTGCATATTAGGCTGAGTCAAGGGACACATACCCTATTATTTATTTGTTTTTTTACACGGGTTTTTTTATAAATTTTAAGCATTTATCAAAAAAAAAAAAAAAAAAAAAATAAAAGAACCAGAACCGGGACGGCCCTCTCCCCCCCGCCACGCCGGACCCCCCCCCACCAGAACCCCCCCCCCCAACCCCGGGGCCCCCCACCAACAAAACCACACCCAAAACAAATACAAATAAAAATAAAAATAAAACAATTGGGTTTTTAATTTTTTTTAAAAAAAAAAAGGAACCTTTTAAAAACCCACACAATATATGCAGTTAAGTTCTTGATCCATTCATATTGGATCAGTCTATAAAAGCAAATTAGTCCTATACGAATAACATGCAGCGGAAGATGCGTTGGAAAGTAGTATCCCTTGATTTTATCATGCAACATAGAGACTGATATGCTTTTATGGTAAGTTATTTGAAATGTAATTTTTTGGTAAGATCCTTCCTCATTTTATTGCCCACAACTATATTATTAGGAACAGTAGAAATTTGCAATATCCCAGTACATTTACTAGTGCAAATAAAAACAAATAAAATGTGTTAATTGAATCTAAAGTTCAGTGGAATTTTCTTTTTGTCTTGACATTTTTTATTTTTTTTATTTTATAAGTCATTTATGCTAAAAATTTCCACTGTTCCTTTAACAACTATATGACGGGGATTGCCCAAGGGGGGTAGCCTAAGGCAGTCGAAGGATTTGTTGACTGGACAAGGGTTCGTGGAGTCGCCAGTCCCTTGTCATGCGAAGACACGCGGCCTTCTGGCCGTAGTCTTCCGAAGGTCCTCACTGAGATCGGCTGACCCTGCTACAAGAAGCCATCACGTAGGCTATTCTCTCAGAACAACCTGCGGAGAATAGTCCTGCAGCCATAGGTAATCCTTGCACTGATGGTGGGTTCTTATCACACATCACATCACATCACATTTTTTTCACCTTCTCACCTTTTTTTTTTTTTTTTTTTTTTTCTCTTTTTTTTTTTTTTTTCTCTCTGGGTTTTCGTTTTTTGTTGTTTCTTAATAAACCCCCTGCCCTCTTTTTTTTGCGCACATACAGGCGTCATTTACTACACTGGCAAATGCGCTTCACCCAACGATACGGATCACGACACAAAAGGAGACGATAAAAGTATGGCTCAGCGTACACAACGATTATGCATGAGTCGGGGCCCACCAGTTTCATTTGGTATACAAAAACTGATCCATTCACATTCTGTGTACGTTGCTGATTCTGAATATGATGGTTCACCAGTTGTTACAGCCGGCGAATATAACTCATGAAAAAAAAAACAGTTTAGTGCAGATTATTGGAAATGTGCGTTGTAAAATAACTTTTTTTTTTTTTGCAGCATAGCAGTAAATGTTTTTTTTAATCAGTTCGTTTATTTGTTAGGCTCAGGCGTGTGTAACACTTTGCGGAGCCGATATTCAATATTGTTATTAACAATGTTTTATAATTGATTTTAGTAAAAGTGGGGTGCCGATTACTCGTGTTAACTCGAGGTTAATGGGTCACATCATCGTTTGGATGGAAGGGGCTAGGCAGGTAACTTATTTAACAGCATTAAATGGTTTATATGAGACATTAAAATATTTGACTTATTTGGGTTACGTGGATTCTAGGTGGCCGCTAAAAAATTCAAATTATTTAACTAGACGTTCGGCTTTCATAGCACTCCTGTCGTCGAAGTCCAGTGATTCTGGTGCTACAGTTGGTTGGCGAGCCGAGTCGACACAAGATTGGGATGGACCGCATTAGTAGTTCAGACTTAATCGACCGACGACGGCAAGACCGTCCGTTTTTGCACCGATAGGGAAATTAAAGGCACAAGACCTAAGGGCGATCCTGTTTTTCGTAATTACGGCCTATCTGACGATATTTCGCTAATTTGTCTTTTTTATTCCTTTCAATTACACTCTTTAATATTAAAATTTAGATTATAAAATAATGTTACATAGAACCGAAAAATTGTTTGCCAGTCGTTCAATCCAGCAAAAGCTGCATGAAAGGACTCCATCTGGTAGCGTTCGGTACCGGGGGATACTTTTGTTGGTTTAGCTTGAATGCATCTTTGAATTCAGTTCTGCTGTACACACTTAGTTTTTTTTACCGAGGTCGGTAAATTTGTACTGAGTTTTCAAACAGCTGAAAAAGTCAGTAAACTTTGAATCATCTGAAATGTAAGGAAGATTTTAAAATGTTATATTTTTCTATCTATTATGTTGGAATGAAGCATTCAGTGTACATTTTGGAAGAATTTATGTTAATGTTAATTAATTTAAGAATTATTTTTAAGTTTGATTTTAATTTATTTTTAAGTTTGATTTTAATTTATTTTTAAGTTTGATTTTAATTTATTTTTAAGTTTAAGTTAACTTTTCAGCAGTCTGAAATTTTACCGAACAGATTTTGAGGGTTAGATTTTACGATTCTCACAATTTCCGTAGCCGTCGTAAGAGCAAAACTTGTTTCAAAGTGCGGAGAAATGCGAGAAGCATGCAGAGCACTGTATGTAGAGCGTTGTACTCGAACTATGTTTGGACGTCTTGGTACTAAACACAGATTTAGAAGAACTAGTAAAATATTCCTAGTACTCAAAAGTAATTCTGAGATTATTCAAAGCACTCAATAATATTTTAGAAAAACTTTCTGTACTCAGACGTATTAAGTTTGTGCTCAAAGTATTAGATATTATTTGAAGAGTATTTTAAGAACTTAAAAGTACCTAAACGTATTTTAATTACTACTGAAAGTAAAATTTGTACGATACTGATATTATTGGATGTGATTGATTAATTTAATGTAATGTATGTAAAAATTTAAACAACAATTTGCATTCTATAAAATTTCGTTTGGTATGCATTGCAACAAAAATTAAAGTTGGTAATCAGATATGTTATATAGTCAACAAGTTGATTAAAATTATTTTGACCCATTGAATCTGTTTTTGATTTTTTAGTATATATGAAATAGAATGAAAAAAAAAATTGAGGCATAATGGAAAGGCGAACTTGCCTGTGAAGAACGATATTATTAATTACCGCAAATCCTCCTCAGCAACGTCTTCATAGAACTTGTTAAGGCCTTTTCTTATGTCAGGCTGACTATGGTTGTTATAGATGTTTATTTATCTATTTTGAGACTTCACTAAAGCAGTCCGTCAGTTGAACCGCGTAAAAGTAAATAAAACAAGTAACTAATAAACTCCACTGAATTACTGTTGAAGATTATCTCATCCAAATGGTAATTCGACTATTGTATTTAATGTACTTAAGTCTATTCAAAATTGATATAGGATTTTACTGAATACGCAATAAAAAAGCATACACTTCTACGCTTCTAAAAAAATAAGAAACATCATCGAAATGTATCCTTAACTACCCACAAAAGCATAAACTAACAAAATTGCGTTATTCCCTATGATAATGGGAGTGTTGCGTATTTATGGGCATTGATGGTACTTTAAACTTGTAGTACATTATTTGTTAATGACTAAATGTTTGTCAGGTGTCTTTCTGCCTACAACCAATATGTGTTCATTTTAAAATTATGGTACTGTAAGCTGCGGAAATATCACCGATCGAGAAATTTTTCAACCGTCCTGTACTCGCGATTTTTGATTTATTACTAGGACAGGACATACTATCGTTCTGCCGCACTCTGTATCATGATATTATGTATGGGGAATTTGTCTCATATTCCTTACATCTCTCCCTTATTCGCCGCACGATGGCACTAAAGATGGTCAAAATATGCTACAGTAATATGTATAGTAAAATAGATACAAGTGATGATACATCAATTCATCCAATTAGATAAATCATTTTTTGATCATTGTAGAATAGTCTCATAATTCAATAGCACATCACATCACAACAACTTTAGGAAATGCTGAAAAACCTCCCTTCTCCCTTGACACGTATTTTAGTTTTTATTATTTAGTATTGCTTACTACACTTTTCATAATCCCCTGTTTGCTAAAAACGTAACTTAATTGGCTTCAATCCTACGAGAAAATCCCAAAAACACTCTCAAAAAATATATATTTTAACCATAAATTAATCTCAATATGCCGCATCGGTCGTAAATTGTGCCTCGTTCTTTGCTTGCTCCGTTGTGTGCTCTGTTCCCCTCTTGGAAGAACAAAGGCACGGGCGATTCAAAGCTGTGTGTAATCATTGAAGCTGGTGCTCAGCGATCATCATCGATCAGTGTGTACAATGGACAAGTATGGATCATCGCTTCGAGCATTCGGATAGTGCAACAACCACCGAATATTCAGGTTCTGTTACGGTTACTGAATCTGAACGAATTTGCGATTCTATGTTCACGAACGGGTGGCAGTCTGACACACTATTGTTCAGTAGTGCCATGAATGATTTCCAAGCCCTGAAAAAAAAAAAAAAAAAAAAAAAAAAATCAAAAAAAAAAAAAAAAAAAAAAAAACTAAACAAAAAAAAAAAAAAAAAAAAATAAAAAAATTTCACTTTCTCTTTTCTCTTTTTAAAAAAAAACCTTTTTTACTATTTTAAAAAAAAAAAAAAAAAAAAAAAAAAAAAAATTTCCAAAAAAAAAAAAAAAGAAGAACAGGCAAATTCCTTTTAATTCTACTGCTATTAAATGTTTATCTTTTGAATTCTCTTTTGAAGCATTTAGTAGCAGTAGAATTTAAAGGAATTTGCCCGTCCTTACTAGTTTTTAAATTTGTAAAGTTGTTTCAAGTTTTAAATTTTTGTTAAAAAAAAAGAAGTAAAAGAAGTGTTTTTTTTATGGTAAAAGTGAAGGTGAAGTGAATTTAAAGTTTACTTTTCTAGTATTGATGATACATTATTGTTTGTTTCCTTAATTTGCTGTTTCCTGGCATTCCTTAATAAGGACAGAAGTGTAAACATTATCGAGGCTGTGATTGGTAGTATTGTTTCGAATTCTGATCATTGTGATCAAGAAAAATAAGTTGTTTCAATATTATTTCTCAATTTATTTTATTCTTTAGTATTAGTTTTAAAACACACAATTTTTACTTCGGCGCGGATTTGATGGACTCGGCGCGGATTCCAAATGGCTTGGCGCGGATTCCGCGTTTTTGAAATCAAGACTTCTGTAACAGCTCTGTATTTGCCGTATCAGCTGGAGGAAAATACTAACTGTTCATCGTTGTTGGAAAATGTGCCCTTGTATGTTCCTTCTCATCAATTACCTGAACGTTAACTGTTGTTTGTTAGACGGCATAGAACTTCTTACGGATTCAATAATTTGCCGAATAAATGTTTCCTTTCGTTAAATACTGTGTGTTGACATCAATATTTAACGAGGTTTTCAAAATCGTTATCAGTCTAATGCCGTATTTATAAGTAAAATTAAATCGAATTGAAAGAAAAGACTAGAACAACGGGTAGGTCATCATACTTAGGCGATATATAAAAAAAGCAAAAAATTACAATTTTGAGCGATTAAATACAAGTTTTTTCATCACACTTTATTTTCACTGTTCTGACTGTTGCCGTTCCGTTTTGCGTTCAACATTTCTCGTTTCTCCGTTTACTGCAAAAAATATAATCTGGACTACTTGCTTCCCCATCGTCTAATAATGCTATTTACAACCTGTCCGTCTCTTAGCGGGAAAATGCAATCGGAGTTCAAGAGATTTCTCTTCGTTTATCAGTGGGAAGGGGGGAAATGCACCATTTTACTCGCATTTTGTTTCAGTTTTTTTTTTTGGTTTTAATCGCGTACATTAAAATTTCCATTTAAACCATAAAGATCACCTTGATTAATAATAATATCATTTGTGGGTATATTTACTTGTTTCTTTCACTCACTAGTTTATAATTGAGTTGTTATGGCATTGTTCCTTCTAGCGTGTTTGTGTGTTTGTTACCGTTTTTTGTTTGTTTATCTAAGGAAGCGTCTATTTTTCTGTACCTTCAATCGTCACACCGTATTCTTTCTCTATTGTTGTTTTGAGGGAAGTTTTTGGCATTAATTTAAACTAGGCATAGAATAAAAGATTACAGAAATCGAGCGAATAGCTTAAATCAAGTGAACAAACTCGTTCTTCAGTCAAACGACTTCACTTCTCTCAACAGTCGTTTCTTAGTACAATCCGAAACGGGAAAAGATAGTTTTCGTTAAACTAAGTATTGTAAGTAAGGTTAAAAAAGGAAATTGGGAGTACGTTTGTAATAAATATGCATTTATACTTAGATTAAGTTATAATCGGTCTAGTACATTTGGCAAAATTGCTATGCCTGAACATATTTTGATGTGGAGAATCAATCTTCATTTCTAATCCGTGATTTTGCCTCCATTCCATTTGAAAAAGCAAATATTTTCAAAGATATCAAAAATAACAATTCTATAAGTAAGGAATAATCTCGGCATTTTATTTTGTTATTCGAATGTCGATTGTGCAAAGTGTCAATTGTGTGCAAAATACCCTCATGCCAAATGTACGGGACCCGTTTTGACCAAGCAGACAGCGTCCTGCTCTACCCTACTCAGCTCTATTGGACTGTAGGTCTTTCGTAGAAAAATGAGTAAAACACAATTGAAGCGATTTTGTTTTGGGGTTCGCATATTTGTTAGGCCTTCTATAAAGATGAGAAAAACTATCCCCCTTACGGAGAATGTTTGACGATCATTCAGTAGCCACAGTTCCCCATTGACGACGCCGTCTGCTAACCCTAAGGAAAGTACACGTAAAACATTTACCTAAAGTCAAATCGGCCTAAATATAGTGCAAATATACATACAAATACGCTCACGACTGCTACTAATCTCAAGTTATCATAAAATAAACGAAAAAGAGAAAACGATGAAGATGGGTACTTACACAAGTGCTTTTGGTCTGCTCTGTAACTCACAACATAAATAGCAATATTCCGATTATACGTTTCCTAAAAGAGCTCATTTGAATGCATTTTGGCTTCGGTGAGTTGGTGTCTCGTGCTGCCGCTGCTCCACGTCTTTGATCTCACTGCGAAAAGCGCCTATTCAGCAGTAAGACCCGATGTAGCTGACGGAGGGGGATTTGGCGTACTGTTCTGGAAGCGAGATCGGTTTCCAGTACCACCAGTTGTAGATTACTGAACGAAAAAAAAAAAAAAAAAATCAATTAGAAGTTACATAAAACTTCGAAAAAACAATCACCACCAGAACACTTACACCCGTAGCTTGCGGGCAACCGTACGGACAAAGTTCGACAACGGTGCCGACATTCCTGCGTTGGTCGCAGTAGAAACGTTCTGCTTCCGTAGCCCTGGATGACGAACATGTTGGCACATTCGGCGTCCGGAATTCGGTACGGTGGTGCTTGCGGAGTGTCCACTACTAGGTATCGCTCCAGGCTGACTCCTGTGGCGGGAAGCCGCGCCGGTCGGGGGAAAATCGACCTCAGCAGCCGTGCCGGTGCCATCCGGTTACAGCGCCATACGCTATGGCTCTCCACATGTTGACTAGCGTTCACAAAATGTCGAAACAGATCGTCCAGATTGCGGATCCCGGTATGCGTCGATTGGATTTTATACGCATCCTTGGTGAAAATGGCACGGTTCTGTTCGTACAGCGCTTGCAATCGATTAATGTCGACTAGTTCCTTCTGCGTCTGCTGGGAACGGAACGAACCACGCATTAAGTCAATTTCCACCAACACCCCATAGTTTGAAATTACCTTAAAAATATACGGATAATTGACCGCCACTTGGTCGATACTGGTCAAATCCAGTACGTTGGCCACATCTGCGCACGGATCACAGTTGAGGTTTTCCACTTGGAAGTACGGATTCGTCAGAAGACAGCTCTCGTCGTAGTATTCCGTCAGCGACGGGTAGCTGGCAATGATCGGTACGGTTACCTTCCGCCACACCCGCATGCCCGGATAGATGAAGCTCTGGATGTTTCGCAGTACCACCGTTGACACTTCATGTTTGTACGAAAACACAATAAACAACGTCAGTAGCACGAAAATGAAGTTGATAATCTTTTTCTTTCGGTCGATGACCGTCTTGAGCAGGATGCGACTGGTGTTCTTATCGAAGATGTAATTGATAATGTTATTATTGTGAAAGTAGTGCCGCACCAAGTAACGATTGAACTCCGTCTCGTTGATCTGCCCCCGTCTCGCGGCCAGCTGCTTGAGCTGATTCAACTGCTCCAGATACTTGCTGATGATCTCATTTTTGTCGCGCAGCTCCGCGAAGCCAGCCGTATCAACATCATCCATTCCACCACGGTTCCGCAAGGGGGAACTCCCGCCTCGGTTGTGCTCCCGGTCACGGTGATTCCAGTTCAATTTACCTGACGAATGGAGGATGGTGGATAATGGCGAGAGAACCAATCCTCTAGCTCAACTCAATTTAACACGACACGACACAACGACGATGGCGACGAACACAACGGCAAAACGAGGATGATTGCACAATTATTTTTAGCATTTGCAATTGAGTTTTTTGCGTACAATTTCCCGTTTTTTTCACATTTTTTTTCTGTTTTATCAATGCGAATGTCGGAGGTGTTAAATAAAATAATAAACAATTTGATGCAATGACAGAATAGGTGGGTTATTTCCGCAAAGGGTCTATGCGGAAATGCAGAAAATGACTTATAGATGGCGCTGCGATTCTTTTGATGAAGTTAATCTTGGACTTGACATGATCAAGTTGTTAAAAAAAGCCGTCAATGGAAGAAGATTTTAAACTCATTTTTATTCGTGTAATACATTTGTTTATACCTTCATACACTGAAAACAGCCACATAGTAGTCGTTACTATTTTATAGGTTTAAAATAAAAAACAAATACCACTAAATTTAGGTTGAACGAATAATGCTTTTGAAATTACTACTATGGTTGTTATTTTTACCATACACCAGCAAATCTTTGAAATGGTACGGTTAACTATTTTGTCGGGTATAAACGAAACCAAAACTAATTAAAATAACGACGTTGCTAAATGTTGTCGATACAAATTAAATTGCACTGAGTTATACTATAATACCGTGCATGGTATTGTTAACAATATTCATGTAGTAACCAGAATAAATCTGGAATAGAGAAAATTTTATAATATTGGTGTGATTTATTTGACACAATTGACAGTATAATGCTTGTTATGATCCTAGTCACACAAAAAACTACTTCAACCTTACATAATGATTGTTCCCTAATTAATAAAGATGAACAGATGGTCTGTCAAACTGATTTCAATTCATTATGAAGAATTTAGATTGCGGAGATAACACTTGAAATGATGCAAAATGGTTAACATATCCTTTCACATCCCATTACTCGCATGCAAAAAATAAAAAATGGTTGAGAACTCGACAAAAATAACTCTTTCCGCTGATTGCTGGAAGATGTTTGCATCGGCTCAACTAAAACGTTCTCTCCCAATATTCCAGCTTAGAACGTAATGAATGTTTTTGTCCAGTCCATTTTATTGCCAAAAACATATCGTTCAATGTTTTCTCTTCAAGGGCTTTCAAATATGACAAGGTTATTCTGTGGCCTGAAATCAATCGTATTACAAACTGTCAGTCCATTAATTGTTTTTTTAACTTACTAATCAGGATGGCATAAACACTCGGAGGAGCTCCACATCGGCAAGAATATCGTCAACAACAACCTCCACTTTTTTGTCTGCCAATATCTTCTACATAAAAAATCATCAGTTTCCATTGATGCGCACTCGTCAACTGTTTATTATTATTAATGTGAACAGTATTTCTGTTGATATTACCATGCACAGATGGCAATATGGTAAATTTGAAGTTATTGATACAACCATGAATGTTTTTAATGATATAGTGCTCAATTTCAAGGGGCACATGGTAATTTTGTTGAAATCATAGTCGTTATGAAACAAATGCTGGTAGATTCTACTATGGACCGCCATAGTAACATCAAACACATTTGCATGGTATGCAGTACTACAATATTTTTATCAGTGTACCTTGAAAGCTTCGTAGCATGTAATCGCTTTCTCGTCACCTCGGAGATGATGCTTACGTTTTACGACTGCCTCCCACAATCTGGCAAATTTTGAAGAGCAGCGTGGTAGAATGGATTTTCACTGGATTTCTTGGGGTATGCATCAGCTAAAGATGGACTCTCGATCAGTGTCATTGAGCACGAAATATCATGCATACGATGGATCTGCAAATTCGTTGCTCCATTGAAGGCCGGTCGATTGTCAGAACGAAGATTCCTGATTGCGGTCATGGCAACCTACGAAACAACGGGGTACTGAATGAAATTAAGTGTTCGGAAAGCGATCAACATTTGTTTGTTTGTTTCCATTTGAAACATCTGCGCTGATAAGTCAACACGGGCGAGTCACTTTTCGCTGAGATATAGGTGCAACCATTTCAACTGAGGAGCTTTCACGATTGTTGAACTGCTGAAATCGACTATTTTTCTGGATAGAGTTATGGTTGAGCTGACTGGGCCATTAAATTAATGCAAATTTTGACATTTTCACTGCCTTAGCGCATCTCCAATCCTGATGGAAAACTTTTTTAACCAGTTTATTTATTTATACGGCTCAATCGCGTTAGGCACATAAGCGATTAGAGTTCGGTGGGTTTTCGGTGTTATTTTTCCGGATCTGTTCGCTTCAACGATTAACCTGCACCTGCACCTCCGGACGTACGGAAAGCCGTACACCACTACAGTAACGACAGCAGCAGCAAATTGGCCAATTTCCGTTTCCACCGCAAAGCCACCCCTAGGCCAGGGCAGCGAAGAACGGCATTGATGCGGCGGCTCGGTGCTTCAAATGGTGTACCATGTCATGTCAACGATAGACGAACGAGTTGCTTATCTGGAAAATCCCTACTTCAAAGGTCATCTTCACGGTAATTTAAATCCGTTCTACGTCACCATCGCGATCTGCACCGTGCTCGGCGTGTTCATCTTTGCGCTGAACATCATTTGCGGCTGCTGTTCCAAACACAAACACTACTGGCAGGACCGTTATACCGGCAACCGTTGGCTTATTTCGATTTAGTCGCCAACTCCCCACAAGCAGCCTCCAATGGATCTGACCGAACTGAAGGACGTCCGATCGTTCCAACCTGTCAATCCCGACATCGAACGCCCGGTAGAATACACCGTTTCGCACCATTGTCCCCAGCATCAGCTTCAGCAACAGTACGGACGGGGAGCCGGTTACCGAGAAGAATACGTCGAACTGCACGCTAAGCGCGAAAGTGACATCTAAAGCCCGATAACAACAGTACAAACTTTGATCAAAGAACAACTGCTTACTAAACCATGGCATTCATTGTCGTCTATCCTGCCGTGGCTTTCCTGGCCATGTTTGTCATCATCGTCATCATGTTGATTCTCAGGTGCGGGGGAAGGCTGGCTCTCCGCCACCACACTCTTCCGGATGACAATGATTTGAGGGATCACACCGACGACCAGAAAGTCAGCTGCGCCTGATTGATTAATCCGTGTCCACACTTCCTTCAGCAGAACAACCAATAATCCCTTTCACATCCTTTCCACCGCATATAAGCAATGATAAGAATCTCTGACGGACAGCGGAGAAATGCCAAATGTCTTACAGTGTAACGCCATTTAGTTAGTAGCAGATTCGTTTTACCTATTTTGTTTTATCCATCTCTTGACCCGGTCTTCAGTATATGTATAAGTTGTACCTCGTCAGCATGACAAGATAATCTTCAAGAGTGAAGATCCGGAAATGCTCACAATCGAAGGGACTCAATCAGATTCTCTTTTAAATCCGATTTCTGTTCCATTTTTCGTCACGTGACGGTAGTAAAAACGATGAACCCTTTTTTATTGCGAAAGTTGTAACCAATCTTCTTATCCTACAATGAAAAAGCGAGCGAAGAAAAAAATGTCTTCATTTCCGGTTGGCCGAAACTACCAGCAAATCAAATCTTGAAGAAAGATCTTTAACAAAACTGATACTCAAAGTTTAATCCAGGTTCTTGGGCATACCGGAAGTGGACGGGATTAAATTGGAAAGATTCACACTAGAAATGGCAGATCAGGGGATGGTGTGGACCTAATGTGCATTTGAGGTTGATTGAAGTAGCATATTTTCCAATGGTACACAATGGTACAGACATCAAACGCTTCCAATCATCACCTGTGGAAGTGCATGTTAAACAATTGAGTTCAAAATACCAAGAAGAAGAAAAGGAACATTAAAACGCGGCACAACGAAACAGTGATCTTGGATTTTATTTTTATCTCCGGCATTGCTCAGGATCTTTAGTTTTCGTACATAATGAAAAGGAAATTATATTGACAACAATAATACTAATTCAACACTGGGCACTTGTTTACTTGATAAAACTACATAAATGGATATATTCCTTGTTTCAATTAGAGTCAAGAAATTCTTCAACCATTGAATAGGACAAGCGATAACGATTTGTTGAGTGTCTGCTATTTTTCTCTGTACAGCAAATAAAATTGAAACTTCAACTAAACTACCCTTGAATGCTCCGCTCTCGGGTTAATTCCGCGTACTCTGAGAAAAATTTCATCGTTGTACCGACAATTAAATCATGGTCAGGATGACTATCGCATATAATGGTTACAATAACCATGAAAATGGTCGAATTCACCACGTTCATGGCATTTTTGACTATGATCATGGTAACAAGGACTATTCCGACATTGTGGCAAATGTTGGATCAACTATTTTTAATGGTCGTTTTAACCATGATCATAGTCGGTTCAAAATCACTATACTGCAATAGTCATCCTAACCCCCAATAATGGTAAAATTGACTATCAAATTCCTCTCTGTGTAGAACTCGGTACGAATTTGTTTTGTCCGCTTTGCTTCGATCGGCTAGCATTATCTGGTTTTAACTACATCCAACGGTGTTGTCAGTTCTGCAGCGATACCTCCAGCAATTGCTCCACATACGGCAACGGTGTCAGTTCTGTCCAGCTTACTCTCCGTGACTCCTTGTGTAAATAAAATAAATACCTCGAATTAGTGATATGCATACAGAATATGAATAATAAATGATATATTTAATTACCTACCTCTAACGGCAATTGATGAAATAAATCCAACCTGGAAAATTAATCATTTTTCTGTGTTGACGTTTCCTTGCGTAAACAAAGTATCACAGTGTTGCCAGATAAAGCTTCTACACAGAGAGGAATTTGATAGTCAATTTTACCATTATTGGGGGTTAGGATGACTATTGCAGTATAGTGATTTTGAACCGACTATGATCATGGTCAAAACTACCATTAAAAATAGTTGATGCGACATTTTCCATAATGTCGGAATAGTCCTTGTTACCATGATCATAGTCAAAAATGCCATGAACGTGGTAAATTCGACCATTTTCATGGTTATTGAAACCATTATATGCGATAGTCATCCTGACCATGATTTAATTGTCGGTACAACGATGAAATTTTTCTCAGAGTAGTTTCGTGGTGTAAATCATTTCATCACTTTACAGAGTTGCCAAAACGCCTCATATTTGTTCCACATGGTTATATGCACCATAAAATGTGGAACAAATCGGAGATTTCAAAAATTTGTAACATAATGAGGAGTGCAAATAAAAAAAAATTATTAATGTTAACGTTATAAACAGTTCATTGCATTTCAAGGAAAAATATAAAAAACGGGGGTTAATTCTGACGAGAAAGGTCTATTGACTGCAAATCGATAACAAATTGTTGCGCTCGATTTCTGTGAGACACCCTTTGGACAAAATCTAGTGAAACAATAAATATTAATTGACAACTGAAGAGACCTGATATAATCCGTGACTATCCGAGCTAATCGGAATTAGTGCACCGACAAAAACTTAAATTCACAGCAATGGATATAAACCGTATACTTTCATGGAAAATCGATGCAATCAAAGCCCACTCTGAGAAAAATTTCATCGTTGTACCGACAATTAAATCATGGTCAGGATGACTATCGCACATAATGGTTACAATAACCATGAAAATGGTCGAACTCACCACGTTCATGGCATTTTTGACTATGATCATGGTAACAAGGACTATTTGGACATTATGGCAAATGTTGGATCAACTATTTTTAATAGTCGTTTTGACCATGATCATAGTCGGTTCAAAATCACTATACTGCAATAGTCATCCTTCAACCACCATATTGTTTATTTGAAGTACATCAACAGACCAAGTTTAGGTCCTAATGATGTTAAATAGGAAAAAATTACAATAAGAAACGAGTACATAACCTCTTAAGTGGAGTCAAGACACAAACATAAATAAGTAAAAATAAAATAATTGAAGCTATACACTATCTTAACTACGTGCGTCAATTGATCTAAAAACGGTAGAAAATCTCCGACGAAGTGCGTTCCGCGTCAGATGGAAATCGAAAATGGACGCCACCCTATTGAAGGTTCGCTGCAACCCGTGAATAGCGCTATTCAACCCATAGTTGGTGCGGCGAAAAGGAAGCCTGAGCATGGAGTTGTGACGCATTGGCCTTGGTTGTACGTTGATGCTAATCTGTTGAAGGATCCTTCCGCAGTCGATTCTTCCTTGTAGCAAATCTGCAACAGTTAAAGCTCTACAGACATCTCTACGGACCCGCAGAGGCTCCATGTCAACCAACTGACACCGACTTTCGTAGCTAGGAAGACGAAAAGGGTCGCTCCAAGGAAGTCTACGAAGTGCGAACCGAAGAAAACGGCGTTGAATAGATTCGATTCGCTCGGCGCCATTATCATAGCATGGACTCCAGACCGCTGAACAGTACTCCAGTGTCGAACGAACGAGAGAATAATAGAGCGATTTTAGGCAGTGAATGTCGCTGAAGTTCTTCGCAACCTTGAATATAAAACCGAGTGTCCTTGAAGCTTTGTCAACAACATACGATAAATGTTGCGTGTACGTCAGTTTCGAATCCAGCTGAACACCTAGGTCTTTAACGCACTGCGTTCGTTCGATGGTCGTTCCGAGAAGATGGTAGTTGAACAGAATTGGTTGTTTCTGACGTGAGAAGGTTATCACTGAGCACTTGGCCGGGTTAACCACCAACCGATTTAGAGTACTCCAATCAGCAAAGGCATCAACCTGCGCTTGGAGTAAAAGACAGTTGGCGGTTGAACAGATTCGCATAAAGATTTTCAGATCATCAGCAAACGACAGGCGGGGCCCTCCGATAACATAGTGTACGTCGTTGAAGTATAAAAGAAATATCAACGGTCCCAGATGGCCCCCAATAATGGTAAAATTTACTATCAAATTCCTCTTTGTGCAGTAGATTACTGTCACCCCTCGATTCTACTCCTGTGTCGACTTATGCACAATCATTTGACGATAAATCGAATAATCCTTCAGAACAACATTCTTTCCTAAGCAACCATTTTGTTTCGTACCTTTTCGTTGGAGTGCGTTGGAGCATTCCACGACGGAGCAGAATTAACCCTTAGCACTTTCATGCAAACTAGGTCCACCAACACAAGGAATAACATCTCCCTAACATGACGGTTATGCTACTTTCTGTAAGGGTGCTGAGAGTTTTGAGAAATTTACATTTGAATCTTACTTCCCCCCTTTGTTTACAAAAAAAGAAACGTCTGTATGAAAAAGTACTCGAGAATTGTCCACTTGAATATCGACAGCTTCAAACGATATTTTATCGTCTCCCGTGAATTACTGCAACAGGTATTAAAAACATATTCATCGCTTCATATCCATCGTCGAAGTCAAATACCTCAATACTGCGAGGAAATTATCTCTAACCAACGAAATTCCCACCTTTTGTGTACAGCGGGCAAATTCCATGTTGAACACCTCTAAAAGCCTTCTTGTTTCAGGATTTGACGTTTGTGCCTCATGCACCCACACACGCAATAAGTGTTGCAAAACGAAAAAAAAGAGGCTGGCTGAGGAAAATTTCGCGAACAAAATTACGGTCCATCAGACGAAAGAGGAGGCAGCTGCAAAAGAAAAGTGATAATAAATTATTTTCCCAATATCCTTCGAGAAAACTTGTGCAAAAGTGGAAATCAGTTCAGTTTGACACCGAGTTGAGCGAAGTATCGTATTGTTATTCCGTGGAAGAAGGGAAAACAACCTTGCAATCGATATGTGTGGAGGCTTTCATTGCTCCAAAAATGCACTTATTGCATTGAACATCCTTTATGTCGTAAGTAAATCGCAAAAATATCTCTTCGTTTTCCGTTTGATGTGCGATGGAATTCTTCAAAGGGCAAAAAATAGTTGAAAATATTATAGGTTTACATAGTAGTTTTCTGGTATCAGCATTGGATAGCTATCTATATGTTGTCGCGGAAAAAAATCGATCGATCCCCTCACGATAAAGCGAAAGCATCAGGAAGTGTGGGCTATTTTTAGCCTGTTGTATTTCCTCTCTTACATTTCCTGCCACCCGCCATCACAAGAATCGATTCTAATTAAAAAGGTTTTTCCTTTTTTTTTTTTTATTTCAGATGGTGGGCTTCCTGCTCATCGGCGTTGGAGTCTATGGTCGTGCCGCCTCGATAGTGACCAATCTGCCGATTATCGGTGGAATACTGGCCTGCGGTGTGATTCTCATCCTGATCTCAATCCTCGGTCTCGTTGGAGCGGTCAAGCATCACCAGGTGATGCTGTTCTTCGTAAGTCGCGTCCTCTTTCTGGTGCTGGCGGTAACCCTTTTAATGGTTTCGTTGTCTATTTCAGTACATGATTATTTTGTTCATGCTGTTCCTGATTCAGTTCTCGATTGCATGTTCGTGCCTGGCCGTCAATCATATGCAACAGCGTGAATTTGCCGAACAGGGCTGGTCCCTGGCACCGGTCGATATCAAACAGCAGGTGCAGGAGGAGTTCCTGTGCTGTGGATTCAATTCGACCGTTGCGGACGATCATCCCTCTTGTGCGATGGTTAATGTAAGTGTTCTCTTGCATTATTGCGTTCATAAATACAACGAAAGGAAGTTACTTATTGAATATTTCAATCACCCACGCAGGTCAAATGCTGCCCCGAGGGTTCACCCGAGGCATGCTCTTGCTCTCCGTGCATGCCCAAGCTGGAAAGTACCATCGATTATGCATTCCGTTTGTCCGGAGGAATCGGACTATTCTTCAGCTTCACCGAGGTACGTATTGCAATTTCCCAAGTCTTATGGTTCGATTTTGTTCTAAAAACTTGTTTTGATCATATTTGATGAAGTTTTTGTTCGGAAATCAATTCCCATATTGGAAACATTCTTATCTAATTCCGTTTTCATTGATTTCCGTTCTCCCTACATTATTCCTCATATTTTTGAATATCATCTCGTTTCATGCTGGCATGGATTGGTTACTAAAAATTAATACGGCATTTTTTGTTATTATTTTTTGTGCTTCTTTGCGCAATGAATCTGAAAAACAACATTACTGGGTGGCAGTTTATCGGTGTCTGGCTAACCGTGCGCTACCGCAATCAGAAAGATCCTCGGGGCAATCCAAGTGCTTTCCTCTAAGATTGGGACGATCCTGTAACGGAGCTCTAAGGCATTTGTTTGTTTTGGTTTATCTAAGTTCAGTGTTTTGTTTCGAGATTTTTCTATTGTTTCCTACCTGCCATGTGGATGCATGGGGGAAGGTTAGCACAACCACGTCTCTCGAGTTTCCTATTCGTCACCGAGTGCAGATGGTAATTCCACAATGCTAGTCTTCTTCTTTCCGACGCCTCTGTACCCCTACTCTTTCTCGTGTGTGGTGTGTTGTTGTCGTTCTAGTTACTCTGTCGATGTCGTATTATTCGCTTCCGTTTGAAGTTTTATGTTTTGGCTTTTATAATCTCGACCTACACCTACTATTCGTAGGATGCACTGCCTGTATCTTGTACCTTCATAACCGAATGTCATCTATTCGTGAACTTGCGAATCTTTCGTTTCAATTCCACCCGTTTCATTTTCTTTTTGCGTTTGCTAGATCCTCCCTTCCGTTTCCATTGATCGGTATTCTGTTGCGCATGGTTGTTAATTTTAAAACTAACCGAAGACAACTTATCAATCGATCGTATAAAACATGAAGCTTGATATATTGTCTCCGACAATCATCGTCGCAATAATGGCTCACTCATTAATCGTTTATTCCCAAACACAATTATAAAACAATCCGAAAATGTTTCCCGCAGATCATTGCCGTGTTCCTGACCCGTCGATATCGCAACCAACAGGATCCGGACCACTTGCCGGCCCGGGCTATCTTTCCACAAAGCAACTACGTGTACTAGGGCAGAAGGGCGTCTAGATGACAGAACTTGTACTTGCGGAGAGGTTTGCTGCAATCCTACTCGCTAGAATCCAAATATCGAATTCCCGTTTTTTTTACTTTTGTTGAACAGGAATATAACAGGAATACTCATTTAATGGCTCATAGCTAGACACAAAACAAAAGAAAAGAAGAAATCGGAACGACGGGAGATGACGGTTGTGCTAAAGTTAATTCTTTTTTTTTTTGCTTTTAGTTTTTAAAATCTAGACTGACAGGAAGGTGAATTCTTTTAGGAAAACGTGTGGATGTGTGTTAAGATTTTTCTCAAGATCTTTCCGAGTCGAATTAACTTGTCATCATTTGAACTTAAGTAGAGTTAAGTAGTTTTGTTTTTCAATTGACTTTATATGAAGAAAAAAAAAAAAAACAGTTCGTTATCAATTTCTTTCTATTGTGATAAGCTTCAAAACAGGATTTCAACTATAAAAGACGTCTCAAATCTCAAACTAATATCAAACTAAACGTGAAATCCGGTATATCCCTACACCATCTTAGTATACGTAACAACCCAATTTAATGAAAAAGTTTTAACTTCTTGAATCTAACTGTTTACTCTATATTTTGTGATAAAGAATAGGAAATACAATAACAAAAGCTTTAAACCGAATTTATTTTGCTCAAACTTGCAAGCTTACTAGTGGCAATTATTTTCTTTCTCCAATGCATCACTATTTATTCCTGCACTATCCAATGAACGATCAAAGACATTTCAATATATTTACAATTATGAATAAAGGAAAATAAAATGCTCCGGCCTTCATTCGGTGTGGTGAACAGTTGCAATAGGATGCGTGTGTCACTCTTTCTCGCCACCAGCGTCTCTGGTGGCGGTTGAATAGAGCCGCGCCGCCGTCAGGACATTGGCATAGACAATCGTGAGCTTGAACCAAAATTCTAAAATTCCCTATCTCCTGCACAGTGCGTTCTCCAGTGTCGAACGAATGTCGCGCGAATCGCATTCGGCGAAAACTGGAGCACCACTAAGAAAGAAGACTGCACCCTCTTTTTTCGGAACAACTAAGGCAGACGAATGCTAACTAAATGCTTGATTTCCAATGAATTAAATGATTAATGATAAATAGGAAGGACAGACATGATGTGAAACGCGTGACAGGTTGCAGCTATATGAAGCTATATTTCGTATTGGATACTATTAATGGCTAAGTTTGGGAACGTAGTGGAAAAGATCAAACTATATATAAAAACTTGTGAAGTGGCAATATGGGCTACGGTTTATTTTTGTGTAGGAAAATTGAGAACGATCCTCCCTGTTCCTGTTAGTGAATGCAAAGAATGTCGTGGTTAAATAGCAAGAATTCGCAACGATTATCTGGCAATTGCGAGCGATAAGAGGCGGTTCTCAAATGGCGGCAAGCTCCAACGCGTATTTATTTTTATTACCACCCCCTACCTTATGGTGCGCAAAATCTTTGCTGGGTTCTTAGTTCGAGTCCGAAATTAATATCAAAGGAGCCCCAAATAGTAGATCAGGATTTAATCCGAGGATAATACCTGGTGCAGCTAACCATAAGAGTATAGTAAGCCATGACTATTCTATGCAAACAATTCATTTAATTTCAATCTTTCCGGACATTGAGCGTTTATCGAGAAGTTAAAAATTTCAACATAGAAAATTCCTGTTCAAACAAATTGGAAAATTACTTGATTAAAGTCATGCTGCTGTGTTCTTCCAAAAAAAAAAACACAAACGAACAAACAAGAAAAAAAAAACGAAAAAAAAAAAAACCAACAAACTAGAAGGCACCGAACCGGAGCGATAAACAGAACTCGGTGGCCAAAACTCGTGCAAGAAAACTGTACAGGGAGTGGCTCGCAAAACCGTTCTGCATTGTGATGGACGATGAGACCTACATTAAAGCCGACACCAAAGAAATGCCAGGACAGGAACACTACGTCGCCACCTCTAAGTTGGCCGTTCCGGAGAGTGTACGGAAGAAGAAACTGTGAAACTGTGAAATTCGCCAAAAACTTCCTTGTCTGGCAAGCTATCTGCGGATGTGGCAAAATGAGTCAGCCCTTCAACACCTCTGGGACCGTCAACGGACAAATCTACAAGGACGAATGCCTCCAAAAACGACTTCTGCCCTTCTTGAGATCTCACGATGGCCCGACACTATGCCCGGCCCGTCTTAGACTGGTACAAAGATAATAATGTAGTTTTTGTACCAAAAGACGTCAACCCTCCAAACACTCCGGAACTTCGCCCAATTGAAAAATTTTGGGCAATCATGAAGGCAAAGCTCGTTAAAACTCCAAAACTGATAGAAAATGAACTTGAACTAAAAAAAAGTGTGGTTAAAAGTAAGTAAGCAAGTATCATTGCCCAAAATTTGATCAAAGGGGTCAAGGCAAAGGTGTGGGCATTTGGGTTGGGAGAAGAGGTTCAATAAACCAATGATGTCAAAACTTAACCATTTAGTAGTACTTTATTTCCAGAAAGTTTGAAAAGAATCGGGCTCAAGGAAAATTTTTGGTGACCTATTTTGTGTGTCCAAATTTCATCGAATACAGTCTTTACTGACTGTTCCTATGACCCATTCATGGTAACGGCAGTGGTTGCTGTCGACTACTATGTAAGTCTCCAGCATTCATCCCTTCTTTTTCCAGAACAGGTATGGTTCAAATCTGGAAGGCATCCGGATTATCCTCTGGGGCCGGACCGATGGTGACTCTTGAATAGTATCAGTTGATGGTTGGGACTCTTGAACAGTACCGGCTAATGGCTGGTCGTCTTATTCTTAACGTTCCGATTATGACTATTCAATATGCCTTGTAACTTGCTTCTGGTTCGGGAAAAGCTGCATCTTGTATGTATTGACTGGAATCTGCATCGACTTAAATCTCTACTTCAGACCGCAATTGAGTTTCTTGATGAACGTTGGAGGTTGATGCAACAGGAAGTGTTTTATCGGGTTATAGAGAGGGTGGCATAAATGCGTTTGGGGATTGTAGGCCAAACATATCCACCAGGATACCCAGTGGTGTCGAATCTAACGTTTGCATTAGAAAAAAGGACAAAAATTGCCGATTTTTCATGGGTTTACCTTCACCCGCACTGGCGAAACTACCCTTGCAGCATCAATCATAGTAAACCATGAGTCAGCAGACAAAATTTGACAGCTTCGAACTCTAACCGTGATGGCAAAAACAGTGAAGCAACTCCGTTCAGAATTCTGCGCGTTCAATGAACGGCACCCCGCCGCGTCGAAAACGCCCGTTCCGGCATCTACAACTATCTTGGCACTATTAGACAACAATCAGAGCATCGAAAGAAAGCCCGGTTCCGGACGGCCGACGACCCTGAGCGACAAGAAGCTCCAAAGGATGCTGAAGAGGAAGTCCGAGGGAAAAGTGGCTACATCGCTGCGTGCGCTTGGCCGGGCCGGGTTCAACCGACCAAACAGTAAAAAAAAACCTGGCGAACATGAACATACATGTCAGGAAGCGGAAGTCGTGTCCACTGGTTTCGGAGCTGTAGGCAAAGACGCAGCGGCAGCGGCTGAACAAGATGGTCAACTCGATTTTCCCGGCGAATCGCGCCGTGGCGGTGGTGATGGACGACGAGACCTATCTCACCCTGGATGGCAACGACTGGCAGGGCACTTCGTATTTAACTTCTCCCACGAAGGAAGTGAGCTCCGAGGTGAAGTTCATTTCACACACCAAGTTCCCCATGAAGATGCTGCTGTGGCTGACAATCAGCGAGAAGGGCATGTCAAAGCCGCTCTTCTTTCGCTCCTGACTGGCCGTGAACGGGGAAATTTGTAGTACGAAATGACTGCCGGAAGTTGTGTCGTTCTACAAGAAATCAATCATAAGGGCGAAGACGCGGTGTTCTGGCCGGATCTGGCGTCAGCCCACTACTCGAAAGGATTATTGGAGGAGATGGAACGGCGGAATATCGATGTGGTACCCAAATCGGCGAACCCGCCCCACGTCCCCCAGCTGCGTCCCATCGAGAATTTCTGGGCCAACCTGAAGCGTAAGATCTACTCCAACAATTTTGTCGCGAAAGCTGAGGAGGAATTGATAAATAAAATGAAGAAAGAACTCAAAAACATGCCTACACGCATGTTTTCGTCCGCCATGGCGAATTTGCCGGTTAACTGCCGGAAGGCTGCTCGCAAGGGCGTAGAATTTTTTTTGCAAGTAAGCTTAAATAATTACCTTCCATGGGAAATTTATCAAAAGCAATTATCTGTCTTAGCTTTTTTTTTATCATCATCCGAAAAAAGTCATTTTTTTTTAATGCAAACGGTACTTGAGTTGATTGGTGTGTGACCTGATGCGTTTCTTCCCTCCGTGACATTCATCCAGCAGCACATTATGGTTTACATGGCCGACGACTTCGATTATCACACCAGGAACCCACTGCCACTTTGTGTTGCTACTGCACTGCCGTTGGACGCATAAATGTCACATGTTACATTTTAACGTTTTCGAGGTTTTGATGTCTAACGTCATAATGAGATACGTATTTTTGAAATATTTTGTCAAAACAGAGGTTTTATTCTAGAAAACTCGAAAAAAATCCGAAGTCAATTTGTCACATTCGAACAAATGGACGCATATTTGTCACACTAAAAAATAGAAATATAACAATCACACAAAGAGACACATAGCACTGCATGATGTGTCCTGAGGACCGTTCATAATATATGCCATGATTTTAGGGGCCATCTACAATACACGGGGATAGTTTAGAAGGGAGCTAGTAGGTATGTACGGTCCATACCAAACTTTCAAAATTCATATGGACGGTTGTACATGAAGGAGGAGGGGAGGTATTATATTGTCTAAAATCTCTCCACGTAGAATGCGAACGGCCTTTTGGGAGAAGGCGATATCAAACTGTGACTATAAATATACTTAAAATGTTCAAACCCATAAAAAAGTGATGAAGAGGAACCCTTTGCCAAACCCATTTTATCCTAATAAGACGCATAATTTTTGTAACGTGTTGTGGCGATAATATTTATTTAAAGTTTGAATCAAGTACAACGATTAATTAGCAGCTTGTTGCTTCGTCGGCAGATTAATTCCTCTTCGTTAACGACAGGTAGAACCACTTCACACTTCACAGGAGAGAAGTTTTCTTCTCTTCTTCAATTCCTTGGGGAGCATTTTGCCAACGTACATTTGTCTCAATAGAGAACGAATCCTTTTCAACCTACTTATGTTGCTTCTTGAAAAACAACTTGCAGTATTTGAGGTCTTCACTGTTGATGTTGTCTGCGTATCCAAGTTCATAACGGCCTTTTTCAAACACCACTTTCCGCATGGAGTCCACGTACGGGCGGGGCTTGCACTGGTTTATCGTGTACTGCGAAACGGTGAGCTTAGCTTGGAAGAAGTCTGTAGCTTGCATATCAAGTACGTCAACATTGTTCTTCGCATTGCCAACCGCAGACTTGAAGTTTTCAAAAGTGACAACACGTTCATGGCGCATTTTGGATTCAACCGCCGCATGGAAAGAGTCAGCGGCCATGAACGTATGTCCGGATTCGAAATACTTAAAAAGTATGCGCTCGACCTGCATTTCATTACTGTTTATCAGTAGGATAATGTGTTGGAATAAGTTCCCGTTCTTATTTTGCGAACTACAATTATCCAACCAAAAGACAATTGTCTTCAGGTCAGCGTACTTTTTAATTACTTTGAAAAAGCAGCTGAGGATTTCGTTGGCTGTGCGACCATTAACCGACTCGGACCAAATGCACGCAGACACTGGAAATGCACGTATGTAGGCACCAACAGGCGCAAAGCTCTCATTAAAGACCAGCAACCTTTGCGAGAAATTAATGCTCTTGAAGCAATCCAACCGTGGAAGCTGTATGACCTAGAAAATAAGTTCAAAACTTAGAAATGATTGTGTATATTAGGCATTTCCGAGAACTTACTTTTTGCAAGTCCACAGAAAAAACTGCTACACCTGGCAGCACTTTGTCACCATCTTCTCGATAAGACAATCGTGTCCATTGACTTAGCTCTGCAGCAGTGCACGTCTCACACTCTTCGTGCCCGAGCTTCACAAAAGAGATGTTGTTTTCTTTGACGACCTTACAGTACAACGAATAGCTTGCTTTGAGGTGTTGTTTGGCTGCATCATCCTCCTGCAAGGACTTTTCGGTCAGATCCGATGGCAAATAAAGACGGTTGGGAGCATGAGATCGTCGATAGTGGGAGATACTTGGGCCATATCCAAATAAATGCTCCCTTATGGCCTCACGTGCTTTCATATCTCTCTTCAATTCCCACGTCGGTCTATTGGAGGTCCGTTCCGAGCTGCCCGGATGCATCTGTAAATCACATTACTACTTTCTATATAAATAAATTATGTAACAGACAATGCTTCCAACAACTTACCCACAATTTTCGCGAAAACCAATCGTGTTTAGGATAAACTTTCTGCAGACAGTTACAGGGGTCACCGCTTGAGCTTAAAAGAGTGCATTTTAGCGCAAGTTGCTTTACCAAATCCGTGGACACTTTACGGCTCCGGCGTCGTGCGATAGGTTTTGGATGAGCATACTGCCGGATTAAGTTTCCTTGACCAACATTGTCCAGATCGCAATATAATTTATGGAACTGTAGTCTGTCATCCCGCGTAAGATTCTCGTTGCACTTTTTGAGACATCCACAATTGTCCAGAATGACCGTATGCGACTGATGCCGTTTTCTAGCTGAATCTTCTCGTTTAATTTCTTTTTTGGTCAGGGCTGGTAGCAGGTCACTTTTTAGTGACTTGGTCACTATTTTGAAGCTAGTCACTAAAAAGTCACTATTTGCATCCAAAAGTCACTAAAGTCACTATTTTTCGGAAAATGGTCACTAAAGTCACTATTTTATCGCACCGCCGATTGTAAACAGTTTAAAAAAAAACACTTGTATCTATTTTACAATAGATCTGGCTACACTATATAAAAGTCGAGAAATATTCACCAAAAAAAGTGTATTTATCATCCCACGTGTGAATCTGATTGACAGCAGAATAAAGTGAAAAGTATTGTGGGCTGTGAATCGTGGTACTATTATCTTGAAATTAGTTCGGTATTAATATTTTCTTCTGCAAGGATAAGTTTGGTATAATTTTCTTGAAATTGTTGACCATGATGCGGTCACAAGTTTGACTAAAGGCTGCCGCACAACTGCTGTCAACGCCAGCTTTCAGTGCCAAAACGTCTTCATGACGCTCATGACACTTTGTCCGCATCATAAAGCGTCATTTATTTTACTCCCTTAAATATTCTTGCGATAGTTAGTTTTTTTTTTCAACTTACTTTAATTTGAATCATTTTAGCTGCATTATATTATTTATTTGTAATAATTTAATTAGTTTTATTGCAAACTAGATGCCCTGGCGAACGCTGTTCCACCTCTACCTCAATTGAACTTGTAAAATGCAGAGCGCTGTGCGTAACAGCACTCTAGATTAGTTTGAATGCGACGCACGTGGTCCCATATTACATCATCGTTCATTATTTTTTATAATTTTCCAGCTATTTTGGTAATCCGTTAAATCTTGTTAAGTCGGGACATGCAAAACATCAATTCATTTTTATTTATATAGATTTCCAGATACCCCCCCCCCCCCCCCCCCCCCCCTCCCCGAACACGCGTCAGATTTGATTTTTTTTTATTTTTAAAAACAGAATTCGACGCGAAGAGAACGGAGCGCTTTAGAAATGGCCGTCTAAGTTGAGCTCGATTTCTGGAAGGGAGCAAGCGATTTGACGTTTGGCGTAGGCCATTTGACAGAGAATGGATCAAATCTTATCGATTAGCTGTCAAACGACCTAAGCCAAAGCGCTAGTAAAATGTTGGATTGTGCAAATGTTGATGGGATATGAGTTAAACACTCAAATCGTTTCTTCAATATACAAATAAAATGTCCAAAAAGGAAACTACATAAAACAATCAACTCATTTTTGATTTACACTCACTTTTTTCAAAAATATTTTGTTAGATTCAGTTTTTTCTAAAGCGGACTACTCTTTTGGTATCCAAATAGTCTAGAAAACTGGGAACGAATTGTAAATCAGATAAAGGACTTATTTTCGGTGGATCACTCAGTAATTTTGAATTTAAATTTGATTGTTCGTATCCCGACAGTCAAACGAACTCAGTTCAAAGGTGAAATCGGGATAAACTGCAACTCGATAAGCTTATAAAAGCTTTATGATTTCAAAGTTTTATTGAAACTCGTACATAAAATTTTTATATTTTCTAGGAAATTTCTGAGACAAATATTCTTAGTTTATGATACAGAAGATTTTATATATTCATAATTCATCAATTATTTGAGTTTATTCTTTGACTGCTGTTAAACCGAATATTTTTTTTGGCAAAGTTAAGCTTAAGCAACTGGTTAAGCAACAAAGTTAAGTTAAGCAAAATTTTATCTGAAAAACTTTGAAACTTTGGCCAAATTGAAGGAGATCGACAAACTCCACTTTTTCAACAATGCAAATAAGCATTACGTTGCTGCTGGTAAGCACGTAATCAAAAAGGTCTGGTTTGCAAACTCATTTCTAGAATATTACCAATGCCTCCAGCCGTTGCATTCAGTGAAAGTTCCAAGCATATTGTGAAAATCGCCAAGTTACGTCCGACTCAAGTCAACTATGATCTTTTTCTTGACAAATGGAACTTGTTAAAATGCGAAGTGCTGACCTCGAGTACAGAGTACAGAATTGAAGGGTATTGGAGCCAGTTGTTTACTAAGCAAACGGCTGTAGGTGATCCTCAATACCCTCAGGTGACTAACGTAGTGAAAACAGCTTTAGCTGCATCATATAGGAACGGCTCAAAAAAGGAATTGAGAAGCAAGATACAGTATGCATAAAAAGTGTATCCATCCCCAATTATATTTCTTCCAAAAAACCCGCCAGAAAATTAAAATACGGTTAATTGTTGTTCAGTTTATTAGTATTTATGTAAAAACAAAGCCCATTCATGCAAGTTCAAAATAAAAAAAAACCTTAAGTTTCAAAATTGACCAGAGATGCTCGATCGGATTAAGGTCGGGAGACTGTGCTGGCAACTCCATAACCTTGATACGCTTTAACTTGAACCACTGCGAAACCAGCTTTGAGGTGTGCTTCGGATCTCCGTCTTGTTGGAACGTATATCTGCGCCCCAACTTTAGCTTTTGTGCAGACGCTGGAAGTTTTCGCTTCAAATGTCCAAATAAACCTTCTTGGTCATGATTCCATCAATGATCTCAAGTTCTTCAACGCCGGATCCAACGCCATAGATCCCCACACCATGACTCTACCGGCAGAAAAAAAATCAAAGTCATGCTCAGTTGGTTGAAAATCAATGTTGGTAAAGTAACTCACCACCGCCATGCTTAACTGTAGGCCGCAAACTCTCCTTTTTCAAATTTTCACCGGTTCGCGGCCATTTTCTTGTGATACCAACAGACCCAAATAGCATTACTTTCATCTCGTCTGACCAAATCACCTTATTCCAGTCATCACTCAATCTTTCTTTGATATCTTTTGCGGACAACCATGGCTTCTTAAGTGCTACTCTGCTCTTAAGACCTTTCTTATGAAGACGATTTCGTACGGATTGTGATGTCAGTTAAATGGAAAACTTGCTTTCAATCTGTTTCGTAATTTTCAGAGCTGATAGTCCCCGGTCCAACTCCGCCTTCTTCACAATAGTTCTGTCAATTCGGCCAGTTGTCTTTGAAGGACGCCCCAATCGCTTAGCTGGTGAGATAGAACCACGCTTTTTGTACATCTGCACAATCCCAGCGACCGTATCTTTGTGAAGCTTGACAATATCGGCAATATCACGGTAGATTTTGCCAGTTTTGTGATGTTCAATAATCAAATTTCGGATGCTGATCGAAATGTGTGCTTTTTTGGGCATTTTGTTACTTCCAATTTTGAATACGAAACTTCAATTTTGAGCACGAAAACTTCAAGAGCACTAAATGGCAGCTAGATACAATGTTTACGTTCGAGAAAGTTGTAGAATACACTCTAAAACTCTATAAAACACACTTCAATCGTAGTATCCGTTTGGGTGTGGATAAACTTTTTTTTCGTAAATTTTTTACCCTTTTTTATAATTCGACACATATAATCTCAAGAAAAGATATAAACGCCGTAATTTCAATGGCAATGTGATAAATAAACATAAATTGATAAATCATGGAGGAGCACTCATTAAATTAAACTGATTTACATCAGCAAAACAAAAAAATGGAAATTGGTAGGGGAGTGGATATACTATTCATTTGCATACTGTATGTCATAAGTAACTCTAGTACACGCCATACTAAAAGGCGTTTCGACCCTGCGTAAAGCACTACCTTCGCAAAAACGAGCTGCGGACCAAGTGCAGAAGGTCGTGGAGAGAAAAAAAAGTCGCTTGATTACAGACTTCTTATCAACAACAAAATCAAAACCTGAATTAATCCACCGATGGTGAGACTGAACCCTTCTTACACATCACCAGAATTACGAACTCAAATGTGGCCAATATGGCCATTTTAATCAGAAATTCCAGGAAGAACCAGGAATATTCGATATGTCATACATTCAGTTTATAAAGTGAATTATTTGTCAATCCTGAACGTATTGTTCATCGATGTGATTAAAATATTGCCATTAATAGTCTTCAACGACCTGTTTATGTTAGTTATATAAAAGGGAAAATTACATGAATATTAGAAATTCCATATAATCAGTCCGTAGAATGAATTATTACACAATCCTTAGCGTCAATTTTGATTATTGATATGGATTCAAGATGCTTAACAAGTAAATGTTCGTTGAAAATTGTGTAGTTATAGTGAATGGAGACTTTGTGTAATTTTCGAATATACTCGTTGCAGTTCAAAACCGGACCACTCGAGCCAATCGATCCTGCTCTAATTCTATAGAGTCGCATAGAGTGGCTAATCCGCTGTATGTGCTATACAACGCACCAGATGCGGAACAATAGAATGCAAGCGGCATCGATTGGGGTGAGTGGTCTTGTTCGGTTTTGAACTGCAACGAGTATATTTTCATCTCACAATTATGTGCTCTCAGGTATTGTTTTGGTTCTATCTCCATGAAGGATTATCCAACCATAATGAAATTTTGACCAGTTATTTAAAGATTTAATAACTTCAATTTGGCGCTAACAAAACTAAAATCGGTACACAAATAGCTCAGTATGTAATCGGAGACTAAACTGTTTGATTACTATTATAATAGGCCGTCAAGTACTGTTTCGTTCATATCTTCGTAACGAAATGTCCGAATAAAACCCCCACCCCCCCCCCGCCCCCCCCCCAAAACACCCCCCCACTCCCCCCCCCCCCCCCCCACCCCCCCCCCCCCCCCCCCCCCCCCCCCCCCCACCACCCCCCCCGCCCTCGAGTCCCCCTATCACCTTCTCCCCACACACTACTACCCAAATCCCCCCCGAAACTCCAATAATAACTGGAAGCGCTTTAGAACACTATGCGACCGACCGTCCGTCCACTCGCCGGCATTCGTTCTGTTCCCCCCCTTACGTCGTCAAGAGATCAACCCACGCCCCCTGCCCCCCCCGTGCCCACTGACAATCCCCCCTATCTACCTCCCCCCCCTCCAGCCCCACCACAACCCATCGGGTCCCATTCGTGAAATTCCTCCCCCATTTTCCACACCCACCAAAACCCCAACTTCCATAACCAAAGTTTTAGAACACTAAGTTGAGAGCAAGCAATAAGCTAATTGTGAAAGCAATAAGCTTGAAATGCTAAAGAAGCAGAAGAAGAACAGTACTAATTGGAATGTGCAGAGAATGTAACTTCGGAATATCATGTTCGAGAATCAAAACGTTGTCCGTAATAGGGAGTTTCTTGATACTTGCAGAATTAAACGCAACATTCTTTCAAATTTTCTAACACCGATTGATAAATATGTACGCGAAATATATTCATCTTTAAATTGTAAAATTTTAAATACCGTAGTAAATAAAATGGCAATCGTAAAAACCTCTCGTTTATAAGAGCAAAAATCTCAAAAATAAATCAATCAAGAAACAATCGAATTGTTAGCGTCCGCTGTTTAAATTTTCCGTGACGGCAGCCATTTGTAAATTGTACACAATGCTCTCAAGGTATGTAACGAAGAGAGAACATAAATTGTTTTAGCCACCACTGTCTGCAAATTGGTAAGAACTTTATAAGCAATGTTAGATACATTCAAATCAAACAAACTCTCTCAAAATTAAAATGGTCGTCCTGAAAAGGTCGCATTTTAATTATATTTTTTTAATTTTTTTTTTTAGGAATTTTGAAAAATCACCGTTTTTCAACCCTTACCCCTTACCCCCAAACGAAAACCAACCAACCACCCACACACAACAACCCTAATACCCTAATTCCACTTCCCCCCATCCCCCCCCCCCCAAAACAAAAAGACCCTACCCACCCAACCCCCCCCCCCACCACCACACCCCAAAATATAGCTCCCCCACCACCGGTTACCGACCCAAAGCCAAAGAAAAAATAAACTGCGGCCCAACCACCTACCCCACCAATTTGTTTATCCCCACCGCCACCTTCTTTGGTCCTTCCCCCCCCCAGCTGCCAAATCCAAATTGGCGCCTTGCTGCTCCGCACTGCTGAATGAAGCTAGTTTATTGTTTATTGTTTATTAGAAGTATACATCAACAGACCAAGTTTAGGTCCTAATGATGTTAAATAGGAAAAAATTACAATAAGAAACGAGTACATAACCTCTTAAGTGGAGTCAAGACACAAACATAAATAAGTAAAAATAAAATAATTAAAGCTATACACTATCTTCACTACGTGCGTCAATTGATCTAAAAACGGTAGAAAATCTCCGACGAAGTGCGTTCCGCGTCAGATGGAAATCGAAAATGGACGCCACCCTATTGAAGGTTCGCTGCAACCCGTGAATAGCGCTATTCAACCCATAGTTGGTGCGGCGAAAAGGAAGCCTGAGCATGGAGTTGTGACGCATTGGCCTTGGTTGTACGTTGATGCTAATCTGTTGAAGGATCCTTCCGCAGTCGATTCTTCCTTGTAGCACATCTGCAACAGTTAAAGCTCTACAGACATCTCTACGGACCCGCAGAGGCTCCATGTCAACCAACTGACACCGACTTTCGTAGCTAGGAAGACGAAAAGGGTCGCTCCAAGGAAGTCTACGAAGTGCGAACCGAAGAAAACGGCGTTGAATAGATTCGATTCGCTCGGCGCCATTATCATAGCATGGACTCCAGACCGCTGAACAGTACTCCAGTGTCGAACGAACGAGAGAATAATAGAGCGATTTTAGGCAGTGAATGTCGCTGAAGTTCTTCGCAACCTTGAATATAAAACTGAGTGTCCTTGAAGCTTTGTCAACAACATACGATAAATGTTGCGTGTACGTCAGTTTCGAATCCAGCTGAACACCTAGGTCTTTAACGCACTGCGTTCGTTCGATGGTCGTTCCGAGAAGATGGTAGTTGAACAGAATTGGCTGTTTCTGACGTGAGAAGGTTATCACTGAGCACTTGGCAGGGTTGACCACCAACCGATTTAGAGTACACCAATCAGCAAAGGCATCAACCTGCGCTTGGAGTAAAAGACAGTTGGCGGTTGAACAGATTCGCATAAAGATTTTCAGGTCATCAGCAAACGACAGGCGGGGCCCTCCGATAACATAGTGTACGTCGTTGAAGTATAAAAGAAATATCAACGGTCCCAGATGGCTACCCTGCGGTATCCCGGACGTGGCGCAGAAACTCCTTGAACGAAGGTCACCCAAGGCAACTGTCAATTGACGCCCTGTGAGATATGATCGAAACCATCTTAAAAGATTACCACCAACTCCTAGTCTGTCAAGTTTAGCGATCGCGATATCATGATTCAACTTGTCGAAAGCTGCCAATAAATCTGTGTAGATCACGTCCGTTTGGCATCGAGCGATCATACCATCAGTGATGTACGACGTAAGGCACAATAGGTTTGTAGTTGTGGAACGCCCTGGTGAAAATCCGTGCTGGTCGTCACTTAACAACTGCTTGCAATGTGTAAAAAGTGAGTTCTTAACGACCAGTTCAAAAGCTTCGATACAGCGCTTAACGATGTGATTCCTCGGTAGTTATTCACGTCCCGCTTGCTTCCTTTTTTATATACCGGAAACATGTCCGCCATTTTCCAACAATAAGGAAATGTACCGCTAGAGAGGGACATCTGGAATATCTGATGAAGTGGATACAGAAGACAAGCCATGTTCTGTTTCAGAAAAACCGACGGAACCCCATCGGGTCCGGGCTTAAGCGATGTTTTAAGGTGTAATGCCGCGTTCGAGATTGATTCTGAATCCACATCAACTAGGCTGAGTGTTTGATTTGCCAAGGGAACATTGTCGGCGGCAGCGTGAACAGAATGACTGGTTAGTCTCTCGTCTTCATAAACACTAGCAAATTTTACCGAGAACAGATCGCAAATTTCCTGTTGAGTGCCAGCAGTCTCGCCATTATAGAACATGGATGAAGGTAAGCCCACTTCCTTACGTTGTTGATTAACATAGCTCCAAAAAGATTTCGGATGAGATTTGAGACGCCGTTGAACCCCATTCAGATAACGTTGAAAATGCGCACGACTGATCCGTTTATATTCGTAGTTGAGCCTGCTATAGTGGCGTTTAAGCGACATGGTGCGGTGTTTCGTGAATCTTTTAAGAGCCGCTCTTTTAATCCGTTTTAGCGAGCGAAGAGCGTTCGTCATCCAAGGGACCCGAGAGTCAGTCAGAACAATCTTTTTGGGACGTGTCTGTCAATGACATAAGCCAAGACGTGGGAAAAAGTTTGAGCAGCGATGTTAACGTCGGTCGAATCAAGAATGCTCTGCCAATCCAAACTAGATAAAACATCACCAATACTGCGATAGTCGGCTCTACGGAAGTCATATGACACAGTAGCAGTAGTGTCGACGAAGTCTCGAGCTACAACGTCCTCGACAGCAACTATTAGAGAAGGATGGTGAGGGACATCCTTAACTAGAGGCACGGGAGCTGTAGAGATGACGGGAGCAATACCTCGGCCACTCACGAAGCAGAGATCTAGAGAGCGATTATTCTCATTCACCACGTTATTAACTTGGGATAAAGTTGCGGTACTGTAGCTGTCCAGAAGCTGAATAGCCCCTGCGTGGAAAGAGGAACGTTCATGGTCGGGACGGAGGAAGCCGCTGTGAGTTGGAGTCCATGCAATGCCCGCTAGGTTGAAGTCTCCCAAAATAATCATTTCATCATGGAGGGCAACCGTATTCGAAATAGCAGAAACAGATCGGCAGTGCGCATCAATTAGGTCTAAATCTCGAGTTAGATCTGGAGGAATGTACACCGCACAAAGGAATAGCATACGGCCTCCAAGCTGAATTGCTACCCAAACTTGTTCTACGGTGATCCAGGAATCGTCTTCAAGTGCACCCTCCAGGGTAGATAACATCGCCAGGCGCCAGCTGCCAATCCATACTGGCTAGATCCATAGACTAACTCTAAGACCAGTAGGTCCCGAACAAATACGATTTTTTTCTTGGCTCAGTCAGTACTAGCACATCGGTCCCAAGCTCAATGATTCGCCCCTAACAACGTAGCTCACACCAACACATTCTCAAATGTTGTGTCAAAATAACATAGTGAATCAAAACAACAACCAAGATAATAGTACAGGAAGGTACCGAAAAACGCAAGCTCCAGTACTGCAACACAAATGTGCAAATTTGCGAAGGTGTACCCGTTTTATATCGTTCACTGCTGCATATGAGTGCTCCCCTTGCTCACATTTGAAATCTGTGATAGGAAAGTACTGTGCATTTAGTAAATATAGCCTGCAAAACAGAATTGTAAGACATCACCTTTTGTTTTCGTGATTTTCGATAGTTTAAAATTGTTAACGGATAATGTTTGATAGTTGAATTGATACGCGGGAAAATTTCCAACCGATTGATGTAAACATCTTGAACATTTATCGAGCTTTCTTTTCTAAAAAATCAATAGCGTTCTATGGGAATGTTGTAGCTTTCATTTGCCGTCAACAGAACTGAAATCGGTTCACAAATGGCTGAGAAACCGATGTGACATTATTTGTAACGCACACACACACACACACACACACACACACACACACACACACACACACACACACACACACACACACACACACACACACACACACACACACACACACACACACACACAAAAAAAAAAAACAAATACATACACACAGACATGTGCTCAGTTCGTCGAGCTGAGTCGAATGGTATATGACACTCGGCCCTCTGGGCCTCGGATAAAAAGTCGAATTTTCAAGCGATCTTAATACCCTTCTTTTGGTGTAAGAAGGGTAAAAATTGGCACTGCGCCACAGTATTAGGGATTGTATGCGTATAATGGACCCTGGCATATTATTGTTATTATTTCGTTATTATTGAATTTCACCTTAGCAATTTCAGTTAAAACACATAGTATCAACACTAAATCAATGGTTAGAATATGATTCTTTTCATTTGTTACACATAAAAATCATTATTAATTATTTTTACCTTATCACTGCATGGTACAGTGATTTGTAAGTGTTTTCGTTACAGGAGAGAAAAAAGCATTTGATCATATAAATAAATTATAGATTATAAAAATGCATCTTCAACACGTTAATACCTAGTACTTATATCAAATTTTACTATGCAGATATAAAAACAACGGGAAAAATTTGAAAAATTGTCAAAATTTTGAGGGTCCATTATAGGACTAATTGGAAGTGCTTTGTTGCCTATTTGGCCACCCTTCATTTCAGTTGGTAAACAAACCGAACTTACTGTTTGCACACCGTCCAAAGTGAAAATTGTTGATTAGGAAAAACTAATAAATGTAAGCATACTTACACGGAATCTAAAGTGTCGGACATATAGATATTTTCATTACTTTTCTATCAGGTCACAGTGGTCAAAAAGTCGATTTTAACGCTCTGAACTGATAGCTCCTTAAATAGTGGAGCTAGAGCGATGGCGTCTTTGGCAAAGTTGATGGATATGACAAGTTTCGTATTTTGACGGCATGACTTTTGTGATCAATCCCCCTAAAAGAGAGATAATTTTATTTTTTGATTTTGAGATAGAGAGTTGATGTCTTTAGCAAAGTTGTAGAAAAAGTTAATACAAAAAACTTTGCCAATTCGAGAGCGTTTTCTACGAACTAACCTCCAAAAACACATTTTTCACCGAAACATTTTTTTTCTCAATTTTAAGGACAAAATAATGTTCTATAAAGTTACTTGCAATATCAAAATACAAAACTTTCTTGAATATACTATACCTGAATTATTTCTGTGAGATGAGTTATTGAAGTTATGTTACTATAATTAAACCGATAATGATTTCAATGATTATTAAATATTCATATTTTCAATGCCGTTTTTTTTTATTTCGACCGCTTCTTTTGCTAGCAGCTGCTTATCATCTCTAGACAATGGTTTCTCATGCTGTTTAGGCCAACGACGAATACTTGTAATCAATGGATCTGATGATAATAGATGCCAGCTCAGAAGATCGCGATTCGTAGGTTTTTTGAAGGCTTGCGGGTATTAAACTCTCGATGTCTGTTGAAAAAATAAAGTTTTATAAATTTATTCGTTGGTATCAGTATAAAATTTAAATATCCTTCAATCCTCTTGCCTCTTGAATTTCTGCAGATAGCTGACCAATTTGAACAAGGAAATGATTAATCACGGTCGATCCATGTTTGAATACTTTATAAACGATATTCGGTATACCAAGGGTATAAACTGACCAGCAAACGCAAGTTCTGGCAATAATAATAAAAAAAAAAAAAGAATTTAAATGGACGCGTATAATTTCCAACCAATTGTTAGTCAAAGCAAGTGTTAACAAAGAAATTGTTTGCAATGTTCCATACAACAGACCAGATTCAGTCGACATCAGGCCTAAATTTATATCAAATTCCATGAGCTAAAGCCAAATGTAGCATTCTGCATAGCAAATGTGCATAAGATATCGCAGAAAATTACACGTTTCTTTCAAACTGTTCAGGCTAACAAAAAAAAAAAAAAACTTGCGTGCTATGTTGCCATCACTGAATGTACCAGCTCTTGAAGTTGAATTTTTATCTCACTTTAAGGGGGATTGATCACAAAAGTCATTCCGTCAAAATACGACACTTGTCATATCCATCAACTTTGCCAAAGACGCCATCGCTCTAGCTCCACTGTTTAAGGAGCTATAAGTTTAGAGCGTTAAAATCGACTTTTTGACAACTTTCCTTAATGCAAATATGTTCATATGCTGTATCATAAATCACACTAAATCACTCCGGACTCACGAAATGTTCCCGCACAAACATCTGATAGGAATTTGGCTGACACCAGATGAGGGAAACTAATCATGTAGTTTGTTCTCAATCATATTTATGGTCCAACCCAAAATATAGCCAATTTTCACCAACATACAATTTATTTTAAAATAAAAATAAAAATTAAAACAACAAAAAAAAAAAGTCTCCAACAATTTAATTTTTTTTTTAAAAAAAAAAATTTTAAATTAAAAAAAAAAAAAATTTAATTTCCAAACACAAAAAAAAAAATTTAAAAAAAAAATAATTTTTTAATAAAAAACAAATTAAAAAAGAGGTTTACTTCAACTCCAACCACAATTTGGAACCAAACAAAAACAAATTCCAACCCAACCAGACCTCTGTTTACATTTCAACCATAGTGTTGGTTATTTCAAACAAGACTCATTTTTCTCCGTGATGGAAGGTGGCCATAATATATACAGTTGTGTTCAAAATAATAGCAGCGGTTGGTTAAACAAATAAAAAGTGGAATAATTCCAAATTGATGAAATATTCCGAAATATGTTTCACAGTCAACATTTACAAGGACCTTAAATAAACTGACAGTGGGTTTCATTTCAAGAAATTTATTTATTTTTTCTCAGAATTTTTGTTTATTAAAAAAAGTCAGTGTTCAAAAAAATAGCAGTGTTATAAGTTAACCACTAGGAAATCATAAGTATAGCGATAATCGGTTGTCAACTTGTTTTAGCTTTCGAATATACTTTAGTACTTTGTTGCATAACCACTGTTTTTAATAACAGCCAAGCAACGTTTCTGCATTGAGTCCACGAGTGCTTGACATCGAGAGACAGGTATTGCGGCCCAGGAATCGCGAACTACCGACCACAGCTCTTCCACATTTTTCGGCTTGGCTTCAGAAACTGCGTATTTAACATCTCCCCATAGGTTTTCAATAGGATTGAGATCAGGAGATTGGGCTGGCCACTCCATAACCTCAATCTTCTTTGTTTGAAACCATGCCTTAGCTCGTTTACTGGTGTGTTTTGGGTCGTTATCCTGCTGGAATACCCATTTCAGCGGCATTTCCTCCTCAGAATAAGGCAGCATAACTTCATCAAGTATTTTGATATATCCATGTTGATCCATGATGCCAGGTATACGGTATACCGGTCCAACACCATAATAGGAAAAGCATCCCCACACCATAATTTTTGCTCCACCATGTTTTACAGTCTTCACCGTATACTGCGGTTGGTATTCCGTGTTAGGAGGACGTCTAACATATTGACGACGACCCTTTGTCCCAAATAGCACTATTTTAGACTAATCAGTCCACAAAACATTTCGCCATTTTTCTCTGGGCCAATCGACATGGAGCTTAGCAAACTTCATGCGATTTGCAACATGACGTTTTGTCAACAGCGGTACCTTCCGAGGGCTACGGGCATACAATTTCGCTTCCATCAATCGTCGTCGAACAGTAACAGTGCTCACGCTCAGGTTCAGATCATCTTTAACCTTTCTGGACGTCGTATATGGATCAATCCGTGCCAATTTTACAATCTCTCTGTCCATTCTGTTGGAAGTACAACGCTTCCGGCCTCGAGTTTCAACCTTTGCTTCCCATTATATTGCATTTCTTATCATTTTCGCGGAACATCCAACTGTTTTTTGTATTTCCTTGTAGGACTGACCTTGCCTGATTAGCATTGATATTGTATTCCGCTGCTCTTCGGTACAATGCTTAGCACGACCCATTATGCTAGGTTAGATACAAAAGTCACATATCTTCATTCCCATCTTATGATTTTGAATACTTACTGGTTGATTTAATGTAGAAAACCTTTCTTAAAATATGGTTGAAAATGAAATTTAGCCAGAAGCAATTACCGCTGCTATTATTTTGAACAGTTCAATATGGACGTTGCAGCATTGAATCTGCAAAATGTAAACAAAGAGAAATCGTAACGCTACAAACAGTATCTCGTATTGACAAGAGATGTCACTAGTATGAACATAAATGATTGGTTGGTTGAATCAGTAACGCATACATGAGCTATGAACAAAGTGTTCAAGCATGACGTGGTGCTATTATTTTGAACACAGCTGTACATGTCCAAAATATATGCGCTACCCTATTTGTCTACGAGATAACAAATTGGTTTAGCAGCGTCAGATCAATCATTTGAATCTAATTAGTTGATATGCGTATTATGGACCCGGGTCTATAATGCGCATTATAGACCCGGGTCTAAAATAAGAAAATGGGTCCAAAAAACGCGCATTATGACCAGTGCGAATTATCGATGTCTACCAGGAAAACCTGTACTAAAAACTAGTGTTTACCATAATTCTGTGTAAATCATTAGTTATTTTCATCAAATGTTGGAGTGTTGCACAAAAAGTAATTAAAATTCTTGTGGAATTCATCAAATTTGTTCAAAGCTTCTACTAAGGGGTCCATTACTAGCATATGAACCCTACTCATTTTTGCAAACGGAGGTGTTCACTTAGTTCATTTTCTTTGTACTTATTCAACAAATGTACAAAAGATTGAAAAAATATCAAAATTTAGTTTAGTCACTATTTGGTCACTTTTTTTGTTATTTTAGTCACTAAAGTCACACAACCGCCACCAGCCCTGCGATATTGAATGCGTTCCAATTTAATGAGGTGGCTGCTTCTTGCCGAGAGGAAGCAAAAAGAGCCATATCCGCGAACTGAAAGAATAGTTGTTTTGTAGAGTTTAATGAGGTCTTCCGGGTGAGCACCCCACCATGTCCCGGAAATTGATCTTAGAAAATTGATCCTTTGTTGACATTTCTGTTTCAAATACGCAATGTGAGTACTCCAAGTGCATTTTGAATCAAACATGACTCCAAGGTATTTGAAGGTCAAAGATTGGGTAATGTCTCTTCCAAACAGCTTGAGACGCAGTTGGGCTGGGAACCGCTTTCTAGTAAACACTACCAATTCGGTTTTATGCGGTGAAAACTCGATCCCCAAATTTCTGGCCCAGATGGACAGATTATCTAGGGAATTTTGCAATGGTCTTTGCAAGATTTCCGCACGTGGACCTCTAAAGGAGATCACAGCGTCGTCTGCAAGTTGTCTTAGCGTGCATCTATTTTCCAAGCAGTTATCAATATCTTTAACATAAAAATTATAAAGCAAGGGACTTAAACATGAGCCTTGGGGTAAGCCCATGTAGCTAATTCTGGAAGTTGTCAGTTGACCCAGATTGAAGGTCATTTGTTTTTCTGACAGTAAATTATACAAAAAGTTATTTAAAATTCCTGGTAATCCACTACTGTGCAGACTATCTGCCAGTATATCTATGGAAACTGAATCAAATGCGCCCTTAATATCCAGAAATACTGAAGCCAATTGCTCCTTGTGTGCAAAGGCCAGTTGTATATCAGATGAAAGCAACGCTAAACAATCGTTTGTTCCTTTGCTCTTTCGGAAACCAAATTGCGTATTTGAAAGTAGGTTGTTTGATTCAACCCAACGGTCAAGTCTTGATAGGATCATTTTTTCTAACAATTTCCTTAAACATGATAGCATAGAGATCGGACGGTAAGAATTGTAATCAGACGCTGGTTTCCCAGGCTTTTGAATAGCTATTACTTTGACCTGCCTCCATGCGGGTGGAACTATATTTAATTCCATGAGAGTGTTATACAGGTTAAGTAATCGTCTTTTAGCGATATCAGGAAGATTTTTTAGAAGGTTGAATTTAATCATATCGCTTCCCGGAGCAGAGTTATTCGATGAAAGAAGTGCCATTGGAAATTCCAACATTGTGAATGGTTCGTCCAGAGAACCGTTATTTCGGGTAGTATCCCGTAAATTCGGTTGTGTTGGGACAGAGTCTGGACAAACCTTTTTAGCGAAGTCGAATATCCATTGCATGGAGTATTCTTCACTCTCATTGGAGGATGAGCGGTTTCGCATGTAACGAGCCTTTCTCCAAAGCGTTGTCATCGAGGTTTCTCTAGATAGTCCCTCTACAAACGAACGCCAGTAATTGCGTTTCTTTGCTTTGAGTAAGTTTTTAAGCTTTTTTTCAAGCTTGAGGTACTTATCAAAAAGCTCACATGTTTCATGTCTACGATAATCTTTAAACGCATCGGATTTCTCAAGATACAACTTAGTGCATTCGTCATCCCATCCAGGGGTGGCGGGTCTTCTTTTGAGGGATGCACTTGGAACACGTCGTTTCTGAGCTTCTAATGCACTTTTGTACATCAGGTCGGAAAGGAAACGATACTCTTCTAATGGTGGAAGAGGATCGGTAGAATCAATACCAAGGGTTACCGCCGATGCAAAATGTTGCCAATCAATATGCCTCGTGAGGTCATAAGAAACATGGATTGACTGGTCTGTTTTGTGAAAACTATTTGTGATTGAAAAAAACCCAACCCAAAAACAGAAGGGGTAGTGTCGCTGCGAAAACCACACTTTTCCCTTATTGCGGGGGAAGGCAAGCTTTTCGTACAACACTTATTTCAGTGCAAACTTCGAGAGCGCTTCTCCAACGGCCTGGAGTTTTAACCTCTATGTTTGACTGAGTCCTAACGAAGATTCCGACGAGTTCTCGGATTCACAAGGAATCAGGGAGTGAGCTCCGCACTCCAGAACGAGCAGACTATGGTTGCAGTTAACTCGTCCCAGCTTCAGAGTTCCGCAGAAAGATTCTATGGTTGCAGATCTATCCCGGAACATGGAACTTCGAACTAAAGAAATACTATGGTTGCAGATTCCTTAAGTCGAACTTGATTTATTTCAAAAATATATACAATAGTGATCTTAAGCCTACGAGTTGAATTCTCGATTTATAACAAAGTATATAATCCTAGAAGCTCTTATGTAATTTTCTGGAACTTTCCATAACCTATTAAATGCCGTTGATTTTCTATCATTCGGCCTTATTCTATGTGACGCTACATTCGTCGTTGAAGAGGTTAACCTGTTTTATTTCCCTTACATTCTATGTCCCTTTCAACCTGGGATTTCCCATTATTTCTCACACTTTCATCTTTATTGTAACTCAGGTCTGAAGAGGCATCTTGCTATAATATTGCGCATTTGTAGCGTTTTTCGCTTAAGTCGTATCCTTGGCTTAAGGCCAAACAGAGAAAGGATATGCTTAACATAATCGCGCCTGCTCATTTGCTGCGCGTGGGCGTGTTTTTCTTATCTCGGGTGCGTGAAGCGTTCTCGCCCGAGTGATGTAGCTTATTATGTAAACTCCAACCATTCCTTTTCGTCCTGCTTTTCATTTCTTATCCTTAAATTTAGAATCCACGTCGCGATACTCTTCTATGACGATATGATGGCTTATAACCTCTTAATGCAAGATCGAAATTAATTAGCACGCGGTGACCTCCCCCCCGCGCCCCTATCCCCCCCTATATCGGGTTTTTTTATCTCCTTCCCCGACATATAACACAACTTTGTAATAAATTCACCCGGCTTTTTAATATTAACTCGGGTTCCTTATAGTTTTTTTTCCCTCCCCCCCATTATCCACCAATTTTAATCCCCCAGGGGCTTCCCTTATTTCGTTGAAGTTTTTTCCAACTTAATACTCGGCCAAAATTCCCCCGGGGGGGGACCCCCCGAGCCCACCTTTAAAAATTTTACCCACTGCCCCAAAATAACTCACCCCGCGCGCGCGGGATTCTCTGAATGCGCGAAGCGTAGTGTTTGGTAACCTCTTACGGTTACTGTTATTAGGTAGCGGCGGGTTGGTATAGCTACAGCTAGGAACGGATGCATCAGCTATTACCGGTTTATTCGGTTTTTTAAATTAACCCCCTCTACCTCCAATTTTTTGCAAGCTTTTGAGAGTAGGTTTTATTTGTTTCCGGCGCACACCCGGAGAACTAGTAGGCTTTCTTTTACCGGGGGCGTGTACCTCCGGAAATCCACTCTCATCGGCTTCGTCAGAGTCCAGTTCATCGGAAGACAAAATCAAAAAAGGATTTTCATTTTGAGCGGCTGATACAGACGATACAGACGCTCCGTTTTGCGACTATAACATGTCTGCATACGTCTGCTTGGAGCGTTCTTGTATGGAACGTCTCACGTTACCAGTGCGCTTCTTGTACACGGGGCAGTTCTGCAAATCGTGGAGAGGCTCTTTGCCACAGTAAGCACACTTTGTTGCTTCCTGTTGGCAAGCATCCTCTAGGTGCCTTTGGCCGCATTTGCCACAACGGGGCTTGTTGTCGCAAAAAGTAGCCGTATGACCCAACTGTTTGCACTTGGTACAATTAAATACCCTTGGTACAAAAAGGCGCACTGGGAAAAAAACTTTATCAATTTCAACAAATTTTCGGAGAATTGATCCGGCGAAGGTCACTTGTAGCGAGTCCGACGGTGAATACGTCTTTTTTCCATCTACCATTGATCCTGCATGCAATTGTTTGCATTCCAGAATCTCAATGGTAGACGAAGCGGAATCTGGAAGTCGCCCCTTACCTTCCATAACGTCTTCACACGTCAGGCTCGCTGCAGAAACCACACCGTCAATCTCCACATCTCGAGATGGGATGTAGACGTAGTACTCGACATTATAACCTGCATCACTGGCAATTTCATTTGCAATTTTATACGTAGGTGCAGTAACACGCAGTTTGTTTCGGTTGACCTGATGAAATTCGGTCCCCGGATAACGACGCGTCAAATTTCTTTTAATGCCCAAAAAATCTAGGGCAGCCCCTGAGACATTTGATGAAGCTGTATGTAATCTATAATTAGAACTGCCAATATTTAGACATTAATCCCTCTGCTTACGTCTGGTCTATCGGAACATACCTTCAGCAACGAGCATTAGGCTCAGAAAATTTCATAGCCATGGAATAAAGTTCCCAATTGCAGGGACTTCTTAAACGCATGCGGATTGCTTTCCGATTAAAAAAATGTTTTCTTCAGCTCCTCAATCTGTACATAAACTAACAATATTGTATGAGTGCGATTCTGTGCATGTGTGCGAAGGCGAAATGAAATAGGCCAGTTCACGATTTGCTGCAAACGTCAATTTCCTCACCCCGCTCCTTCGTTTTACCCATCCGCTCTCGAAAACAATCAACCAAAACATGTCGATTGCTACGACCACAAACTCGTCTCCTAGCAGGTTATGAGACAGACGTACACGACCAAACTTTTAGTTTGTCATTGATCTTTAGATTGGCAATGTGTATTTCTTATTTCATTTACTCTCACGCAAATGTTAGCCAAAGCGACTGTGACGACAAACGGGATGCTTCGTTTAGAAACAAATGCAAGAGACAGCAGGCTTCACGTTACATTACCGGTGCGCTACACGGCCAACCATGTCGACTCAATTTTGAGTCATTATTGACTCACTTTAGTCATTAGTGGAGTCACTCAAATTTGAGTAAATGTAACTGGTATTGTCAAGTCGACAAATCAAAAACATCTATTCAAATCAGATGGATGTTTTTGATTTGTCGGCTTGTCAATCCCAGTTACATTTACTCAAATTTGAGTGACTCCACTAATGACGAAAGTGAGTCAAAAACGACTCAAAATTGAGTCGAACAAAAGCAACAGTGATGCCATAGCTGCCGCTCAACAGCGAAGCATTATTTATCGTTGGGTACTATTGGACAGCTCCGAAACATATTTTTTATTGCAAATGATAGTGCCAGATGATGGACAATATAATCATAAGCATAGATCAACCTCCAATGACTGGAAGAAACATGAAATAAATAGCGATTTCAGATTATCTAAATATGTAATAAATTTAACCCAATGTTCAACATCACATTCTGGCAACAAGCCTAGTTGTGGGAGAGAGCTGATGAAGACATGCTCTCCGGTACACGCGATGCAAATGCAAAATACACAAAGGCAAAATTTGAGCGAACTTCTTCAGCAGGTCAGAAACTGATGGTTTCTAGATGATGTATTTTAAATCTTAAAAATGACAGTAATAAATTGGTAATCAATCATGATTCATACATCGAATCATTGGCTCAATAGATGAAGCTTATGATCGTATCATTAAAAATTAAATAATTTGGAAAATGTAGGAGTTATAGACCTATTTCCTAACGACTGATTAAAATAGTGACCCCTGATTAAGCCGTTCCCTACCCTACTATTGAAATTCTTATAAATATAAAAATGAATTTCTATCGAACTGACCCTTATAGACATAGAAACTACTTAACCGACTGGCGTGAAAATTTGTATGCAGGGGCTTTTGGGACCGGACAAGCTTCTTATGATGGTTTAAGACCCCTTTCCCCCTCTCATACAAATGAAATACAAATATCGGCATAATTCAAGAACTAATCAAGCAAATGGAACCAAATTTGGCATGTGCACGTTTTTGAAGGCAAGAAAGGTTTCTATGGAAATTTGAGACCCCTCCCACCTTTAGAAAAGGGGGGCTCCCATACAAATGAAGCAGGAACTTCTAATAACTCAAGAACTAATCAAGTAAATGGAACCAAATTTGACAGGTGGAAGTACTTGAAGGCAAGAAATGTTTCTATGGTAGATTGAGACCCCTCCCACCTCTAAGAGGGGGAGTGGGCTCCCATACAAATGAAACAGGAACTTCTGATAACTCGAGAACTAATCAAGTAAATGGAATAAAATTTGACATGTGAAAATTTTTGAAGACAAGAAATGATTATTTGGTAGTTCGAGACCCCTCCCACTTCTAGAATGGGGGGCTCCCATACAAATGAAACTGGAGTTTTTGCATAACTCGAGAACTAACTAAGCAAATGGAACCAAATTTAGCATGTGGAAGTTTTTGAAGGCAAAACATGTTTCTACTGTGGTTCGAGACCCCCCCCCCCCTCTGGAAGGGGGGATGCTTTCACACAAACGAAACTCAAAATTGAACCAAACATGAGAGTATATCATATTTATTATTCGATACATTATAAATGTTACATAATTGCAAATCACTAAGGGTCGTTGGATGTGTGCTTATTTGCAATCACAGTCCACTGTTTGATGGCATGTGGTAATTTCTGTTTGATGGCATGTGAAGTGTGAAGTTCGTTGGTAATATTATCTTCGAATTCCAATCAGTGTTTAAAAGTGTTTCTTGCATTCTAGTGCGATGGATAGAGTCCATATCATTCGATAAGTAACAAATTATTTTGAGGAAGTGTAAGTAAAATGTCGCAGCATATGGCTGCAAACTATATACGTGAGTTGCTCAAGCTTTAAGCTTCAGCTTTATGACGAAGTGAGGTGGCTGCACTAGCTGTTCCCCTGACCCCAAAACGGCCCCTTTCAAGGCCTCCAAAATAACTGGAAAAGAGAGTTGTTCGAAATGGGCGGTTGCGAGAAATATCGTATGTCGAAGCCATAGTGTTTTCGACATTTGCACATTTTGCAGAGTTGTACACACATAGGCATAGAAGAAATCGTATGCAATTGGTGGTGGATGAAACCAGTCTCTTGGGTAAATATGTCCTAAATGTCTACCCGCATAAACAATTACCATAAGAAGCACCTAACCACCAATTCGGGTTATCATCCCAACTGTAACCGGTACGGTTAAACCATAGACTAACTCTAAGACCAGGGTCCCGAACAAATACGATTTTTTTCTTGGCTCAGTCAGTACTAGCACCGAGTTCCCAAGCTCGGTCCCAAGCTTAATAATACGCCCCTAATAATGAACTCACACGAACACACGCTCAAATATTCTGTCAAAATAACACAGAAAATCGAAACAAAGGCGCAAATATGTATAGCAAGGTGCTGGCTACAAGGTGTACTTCGGACCAAGGGGTTCTACAACAGTGAATCAATTTCAAATCGCTAATTGCATATTGATTGTTGGTTAAACCATCTGTAATATCGTTCTTGTATATTACATGTTTATTAGGGTAACCTGTTAAGTGTATTGCAGTTAATTTTTGAGCGAAACCAATTTCAAAAACCCTTTAAACAATTAGGCGACTCGAGGCAAATTCGATTGCACATTGCTACATAGTCCTACGTTACCTTTGCGTACAACCCCATTGAGCTGAACCTTGTAGTTTTTGATCCCCAATAGTACGCCACCATATGAATCATCTCGATCCAGACGAATAATGTTAAAATCGTGGAAGTTTAATTCATCTTCAGAAGAAAGCCATGTTTCACAGAGAGCAAATATATCACAATCAGAATTGTGAATCAAATACTTGAACGAGTCTACTTTAGGTATTAGACTACGACAGTTCCATTGTAATACGGTAATCATATCTTGATCCTCACTCGACGAATTATTCATCGAGAGATATGAATTCACCAATGAGGGGCCATGATACAGGCAATTGCTTGAAGTAGTTTCCAACTATAGGAATAAGCAGGTCAATAATTCCTCGGAGCGGTGAAGCATCCGAAAGGCCAAGTTTAAAATTTCCCCAACCCCCAAAATAATACTCCCCCCCCTTGGGGGATATTCTCAGAATTGCGAGAAGACGTAGTACTTGTTTTTGTCAACCTCTTACGGTTACAGCTAGGAACGCAGGGCTGGTAGCGGATATCTAGATAAATAATAGTGACTTTAGTGACTAAAATAATAAAAATAGTTACCAAATAGTGACCAAATAGTGACTAAAAAGTGATATCCAAATTTTAGTATTTTTAATCTCCTATAAATTTGTTATATAATTACAGTAAAAATGAAGTAAGTGAATACCCCCGTTTGCAAAAAATGAGTAATACTGCGGCGCAGTGTCATTTTTTGAATTTTTTTTTTTTTTTTTTTTTGATAAGAAGTCTGTAATAATCAATTTTTTCTCCACGACCTCCTGCACTTGATCCACAGCTCGTTTTTGCGAAGCCTGTTCTTTACGCACGGTCGAAACGCCTTCTAGCATGGCCTTTGCTAGTATTACTTCTGACATGTCTTGCTTCTCAATTCCTTTTTTGAGCCGTTCCTATGTGATGCAGCTAGATCTGTTTTCACTACCTTAGTCACCTGAGGGTAGGCTCACCTACAGCCGTTTCTTCGTAAACAACTGGTTCCAATATTCCTCAATTCTATACTCTGTACTCGAGGCCAACACTTCGAATTTTAACAAGTTCCATTCATCAAGAAGAAGATCATAGTTAACCTGATTCGGAGTAACTTGGCGCTTTTCGCAATATACTTGGAAATTTCACTGGATGCAACGGCTTGTGGGTTGAGGCTTTGTAAAATTTTAGAAACGAGTTTTGCAAACCAGACTTTTTGATTTCGTGCTTACCAGCTTACTTAACAAGTTTTGCAACTTTGCCAAACAAAAATATTCGTTTTAACAGCATTCAAGCAAAGTCAGAATTAACTTAAATAATTGATAAATTATGAATTTATGAAATCTTCTGTATCATATACAAAGAATATTTGTCTCAGAAATTTCCTAGAAAAAATAAAAAAAAATCAATGTACGAGTTTTAATGAAACTTTAAATCATTACGCTTTTATAAACTGGTCGAATTGAAGTGTATCCCGATTTTATAGGGTGTTCCGATCAAAATTTGGTCAAACAGTAATGTGTGTGAGTCGATCAAAGTTTTTGATTAATAAGTCAAATTCTTTTTCTTCTTCAAGTTCAGTTAATACAGAATACACGAGAAATATTCAGCTAAGTTTCCTTTTAACCGAATGCGAATTGCCGGGTCTTTCGTTTAACACCTGCCATAAGATTTTGTACAGTCTCCTTGTCCATTTTATTCGCCGCAGAACGCCAGTTTGCCTTGAACTGTTTCTCGCTCACAACAGCTTTTTGAGTCTTCTTAAGGTTCCGCTTGACGATGGCCCAATATTGTTCGATTGGGCGGAGCTCTGGCGTGTTGGGAGGGTTCTTGTCCTTGGGCACCACTTGAACGTTGTTGGCAGCATACCACTCCATGGCCTTTTTCCGTAATGGCAAGATGCCAAATCTGGCCACAATATAACGGAACAATTGTGTCGCTTCAGGAAAGGCAGTAGACGTTTTTGTAGGCACTCGCTCAGATAAATTTCCTGGTTGACGGTTCCGGTCGCAATGTAAAAGTTGCTCTTCTAGCCTCAGATACAGATGGGCTGCCACACCAGATATTTCTTCGCGAACTTTGACGGTTTAATGTGCTTGAAAACATCTGCCACCTTTCCCCGTCCGGTTGCCATATAAAATTCCTGTCCAGGAAGCTGTTTAAAGTCTGCCTTGACGTAAGTTTCATCGTCCTGTACCACGCAATCAAACTTCGTCAGCATTGTCGTGTACAACTTTCGCGATCGTGCTTTGGCCGACGTGTTTTGTTTATCGTCGCGATTTGGAGTCACCATTTTTTTGTAAGTCGACAGTCCAGCTCGTTTTTTAGCTCTATCCACGGTTAAAGACGCCACTCCCAGCTTCTTTGCGACATCTCGGACGGAGAGGAATGGGTTCCGCTTGAAACAGCGGGCAACTCTTTTTGTCGTCGCTGTGGCCTCCGGCTTTCGATTTCCCCCCGATCCAGCTTTCCTGGTTGACGACAAACGTTCACCGAACACTTTTAATACGTTGGTAATAGTTGATTTAGCCACATTCAACCATTTCACCAACTTGGCGTGAGAGTAGTTTGGATTTTCGCCATGCACGTGCAAAATTTTGATGCGTTGCATCTCTTCCTTCGACGACACTTTGATAACTGAAGTGCTAATCTCAAAATCAAAATAGAGGCATGATGCTACACTCATACATCTTCAAAATGAGGGGTGTGCATAAAATTTCAATGCACGATGAAAGAAAATGCGTCAAGTTTAAGTCGCCCAAATTTTGATCGAAACACCCTTTACTTATGACCGAGTTGAGTTTGACTGTCGGGATACGAAGAATCAAATCTAGATTTAGAATTACTAAGCGATTCACCGAAAATAAGTCCTTTTTCTGATTTACAACAGGGTAGTCAGCTTTAGAAAAAAACTGAATCTAACAAAATATTTTTGAAAAAAAGTGAGTGTAAATCAAAAATGACTTGATATTTTGATGTAGTTTCTTTATTGGACATTTTATTTGCATTTTGGATAAACGTTTTGAGTATTTTACTCATATCCCATCAACATTTACATAATCCAACATTTTACGAGCGCTAATGCCCAATAAGATTGAACTCGTTTTCTGGTAGGAAGCAAACGATTTGACTTTTGGCATAGGTCGTTGGACAGCTAATCGATAAGATTAGATCGATTCTCTGTCAAACTGCCTACGCCAAACATCTAATCGCTTGCTCCCTACAAAAAATCGAGCTCAACCGAGACGGCCAATTCTAAAGCCCTCGCGTTCTTTCCTTGACGAATTTTGTTTAAAAAAAAACATTAAAGTGAAAATCTATCTTCTTTTTATAAATTAAATTGAATTGGTGTTTTGTATGTCACGATTTAACTCGATAACGGATGAACAGTTTTACAAGATTCTTTCTGCGTTCGATTCGTGATGGAGTTTACTGGGTTTATATGTATAGAAATATGAAAAATTGTAATGAAATAGCTGGAAAACTGTAAAAATAATGATGGATGATGTAATATCCACGTGCGTCGCATTCAAGCTAATCTAGAGTGCTGTGACCGACCAGCGCTCTGCATTTGACAAGTTCAAATGTGGTAGAGGCAGGACAGCGTTCACCAGGGCATGTAGTTTGAAATAAAACTAATTAAATTATTACAAATAAATAGTATAATGCAACTAAAATGATTTAAATTAAAGTAAGTTTAAAAAAACTCACTATCGCATGAATATTTAAAGTAAAATAAATAACTGACGCCGACGCATCCCTGACGCTATATGATGCGGTCAAAGCGTCATGAGCGTCATGAGACGTTTTATCACTGAACGCTGACGTTGACAACTGACACGACGAGACGCGAGACGCTCTATTGAACGGCAGAATTTAGTCAAACTTGTGACCGCATCATGGTATAGGAATTCAAGATAATTATACCAAAACTATCTTTGCGGAAGAAAATATTAATACGGAACTGATTTCAAGATAATAGTATCACGATTCACAGCCCACATTATTTTTCACTTTATTCTGCTGTCAATCAGATTGACACGTGGGATTATAAATACACTTTTTTTGTGTATATTTCTTGACTTTTATATAGTTTAGTCAGATCTATTGTACAATATACCCAACAAACATCGGTGTTGAGTTAGAGCTTGTTCAAGCAAATTTGGAGAAGCTATTCAGCAGTTTCTTCTAGAATAGCTGAATAGCTTCTCCAAATTTGTTTGAACAAGCTCTAATTCAACACCGATGTTTGTTGGGTATACAGGTGATTTTTTTAACTTTTTACTATCGGCGGTGCAAAAATAGTGACTTTAGTGACCATTTTCCGAAAAATAGTGACTTTAGTGACTTTTGGATGCAAATAGTGACTTTTTAGTGACTAGCCTTAAAATAGTGACCAAGTCACTAAAAAGTGACCTGCTACCAGCCCTGTAGGAACGGATGCATCAGCTATTACCGGTTTATTCGTTTTTTTTTAGTTGACCCCCGCTACCTCCAATTTTTTGCAAGCTTTTAGGAGTAGATTTTATTTGTTTCCGGCGCACACCCGGAGAACTAGTAGGCTTTCTTTTACCGGGGGCGTGTACTTCCGGAAATCAACTCTCATCGGCTACGTCAGAATCCAGTTCATCGGAAGACAAAATCAAAAAAAGGATTTTCATTTTGAGCGGCTGATACAGACGATGCAAACGCTCCGTTTTGCGACTTTAACATTTCTGCATAGGTCTGCTTGGAGCGTTCTTGTATGGAACGTCTCACGTTACCAGTGCGCTTCTTGTACACGGGGCAGTTCTGCAAATCGTGGAGAGGCTCTTTGCCACAGTAAGCACACTTTGTTGCTTCCTGTTGGCAAGCATCCTCTAGATGCTTTTAGCCGCATTTGCCACAACGGGGCTTGTTGTCGCAAAAAGTAGCCGTATGACCCAACTGTTTGCACTTGGTACAATTAAATACCCTTGGTACAAAAAGGCGCACTGGAAAAAAAAAACCTTATCAATTTCAACAAATTTTGGGGGAACTGATCCGGCGAAGGTCACTTGTAGCGAGTCCGACGGTGAATACGTCTTTTTTCCATCTACCATTGATCCTCATGCAATTGTTTTCATTCCAGAATCTCAATGGTAGACGAAGCAGAATCTGGAAGTCGCCCCTTACCTTCCATAACGTCTTCACACGTCAGGCTCGCTGCAGAAACCACACCATCTATCTCCACGTCTCGAGATGGGATGTAGACGTAGTACTCGACATTATAACCTCTGTCACTAGCAATTTCATTTGCAATTTTATACGTAGGTGCAGTGACACGCAGTTTGCTTCGGTTGACCTGACGGGTCAAATTTCTTTTTATACCCAAAAAGTCTAGGACTTTCACTTTCTGCCGAAAGTAGACAACCCAAGGAGAGGCAGAAGACGGCTGATAACAGCGCGCCCTAAAAACATCTTTGGGAGGCAATTCGCCCCCCTTAAAAACATCCATGCAAATTTAAATTGAATTAAAAAAATAAATAAATGAATAATGAAATCAGATTTTTTATTTTTGAGCCCCCCTACAGACAACGATTTTACTATAAGAGAGAGAGATACACAAAACACTACCAGTGGGAATAAAAACAACAAAAATGTGCTACTTGCCCCTTACGCTCAGCCTTGGTGAAAACACCAAACCGTTCTGCACGAGAGCCGAACTTGACTGCAAACACACCACCATGTGGCTATAATTTACCACTTCAGTTTCGTGCTTATACACTCAAAAAACAATGCACCTTATATTTAAGTGCAATCACCTATAGATTTGGGCAAAGTGCAAGGTTATTGCTCTGTATTGGTGCGGCACTTATTTTTTATTAAATGTGGTCAATTAACCATATGTGCAATAAATATATAGTCTTTAAGTGCAAGAGCTGAATAGATATTAATTATAGTGTACATGGATTGCATTAACTTGTTCTAGCAAAAATCAAATGAGTTTTTTTAATAAGTTTTATGTGAAAAGGTGCATGGATTTTATTTCTTCATAAAAAGTTTAGTATTGGATTTTTTGTACTTTTCATGTAATAAAACGAAATGTGTGAATAAAAGAGGTTTTATTTGTACCATCATAAAAACATCATCACTTTTTGAAGCTATCGCGTTCAGCAGCTCTTCTGCGGGAATGGCAAAAATGCTCGGCAGATCTGAAATATTCACAATAAACACCGTTAACATGGCAAAGAAGAACATCTATAGTAATTTATTACCTTCAAAAAATTCAGTGACTTCCGCTGGCAAACCAAGTACCTAAACCACCACACGGTAAACTTCACTTTTTTTTCCCCTTTTGGGGGGTTTTTTCTACCAGAACGAAAAAACAGCCTATTGTTTTTCGCGCCCGGTTTTTTATTTCGTTTTAATTGCGAAGATGGATAGTATAGGGCAAAGTGAAAACACACTTGAATGACATTTCTCGCTTCATTGAAAATTATGTGCGGACCATATCAGTCTCATTGGAAACGAACCTGTGTTTTAAGTGACGGGTGTTAAAAATTATGTGCGACAAATGAAAATCATACTGGCTCACATGATTTCAATTCGAAGCAAAAATTGACCGATTTAAGTGCCAAAAATTATTGATTTATGTTCAGTGCAGATGAACCCGCAACGCAATGGACGCGACACGAGTGTACACGCTCGTGTTTCGCTTCAGACACCGTGTCTTGATTTTTGGGAAAACACCCGAGCCGAGTGGTTACGATAACAAGAAAGCTCTCAACATACACCCAGTATGACACTGGTTACCACGAATAGAGCATTGCTCGTCGGATGATTCTTAAAATGTGATAATTTGACTTATAGGTTTGTTTTCTTGGCTGTTCGGTGACGGGCGCATAAGTTGATTGAGTTTAACAAGCACGGCATGGGTAGAAATAAAATAATTTAACCACGCGTGTATTCTGCAATCGGAAACAATCGGAAACACTCGGCTGTGGTGTTTGCCGAAACATCATACACGATGTCCGAAGCCAAAACACGAGCACTGACATTGGTGTTGTACCCTCCACGTTGCGTGTAAGTCTGGAAGCACGAAGTCAAAGTGGTGAATTTAATACACTCGGCGTGCAGTGTAGTGTTTGGACATGGCTGCTTACGCTGCTGTTGTGTTTGCTATTGCCTTTGCCGCTGTAGCACTTTCTGCTGCTGCTCGAAACAAAGCACCGGCTGTGGTAGAGCGATGACCTTCCCTGCTACGATGATGATTGTGGGGTTACGCTTTCTCCCTGGATGTTTGAGTACTGGCTGGACAGAGCATCCGTCGGACTCGGCCGGGAATGCCTGCTTCCCTTAACGAACGCTCGGCTGGATTTCGACACACAATGACCGCGTGGTAAAAACGGGTTGAGTAACGCAATACGGAGTGCGAAAAAAAAAACTGTACCGAAGCTCTTCAGCGTTCGCTGCGGAATGACGCACGGAGAATACAAACATAACAATTAGAGTATGTACGATTAGCTAACAGAGATTAAAACCGATGCTGATAAACAACACTGTTCGGTATTAGAAATAATTACCTCTCATCAAACGATTGGGTCATCACAGAATGGACACAGGGTACCTTGACGTAATTTGACATCAGGTTGAATGGACTGCTGCAATATTCGGAAAGTTACAGTTTTCAAGCTTTGATCGCAGCAAGCCGTGCTTTGAAACTGACGTGTTTTGTTTTTGCTGTGACGTTTTCGCGAAAAAAAATCAAACAATAATTGAGCATGAGCATGAGCATGATTGACCGCCCAAGGAAGCAATTCCGTTTTTGCCAGATCAGCTGTATTTGCACAAAGAACCAACAGATGATGTTTGGGACTAACATACATCTTCAACCGCTCCAATGTGACTGAAAAGAGACAAGCATAACGAAAAACAAAACAAAGTAGACAAAATCAAATGAAACAGGATATTAGATATTGTCTTCAAAATATGGTAGAAATATATTATTTGTTGCTTTGCAAACCAGCTCTCCTCGATGTCCTAGATTTCTGCCAAGTCCTGCTGGACCCGCAGCTGCTGCCGTCGGCACTCGTCCATATCAACCCGGCCGTCGCCGACGTGTCGCAAACCTTCCGGTAGTAACATGATATCTGCGTCAAATACACTCTTCTTGCACCGATTAATTTACAAACTAAGTCTGCACACCGAATCAAAATTCACTTTGGCACGGTTGTGGTATTTTCCTCTAAAATCTAGTTCTAGATATTGGCACTTGGTTGCAGGAAACAGAATCAATAAGAAAAATAAACTCTCTTATGACCTCTAACTTTACACGGTTGCTAAACAATACACACTATCTTCCCCCACTATACCCGCGACACGCAACACTCTTCTAACTGCAGCTCACCGGAATTGCACAATTGCACACGCACACTAGTAATCCGCGACGCAGAACAACGCGACGCGCGATGAGGTGCTACTGCCGCAGACGGCGTACTAGATGATACACGGATAAAAATAATCATAACAAATGTATTTGAAAATCTAATATTTTTTATTTATATACATTTATTGTTATGTTTGTGTTCTCCGTGCGTGGAGTAACGATTATGATGTAGAAGGAGATGTCTCGCTCATCGCCATGAGGCACCAAGAGTGGACAGTAATGTTTTTTGCTAGAATGAAAGATATGAAGAGAAAGTTGAAAGTTCCGTCAGTGTACGGTAGGCTAGAAATAGAACAGAGGTATTGAAAATTGAGTGAAAGGGCATGGTAAAGTAGTATTCGAACCACAGGCGTTTCATTTGCCTAACATCCAACTATGGGGTAGCTCGAGGAGCAGATAATTTGTACTATCTCGTTGGGAGCATAGATGCTAGATAGATTAGTTTATGCTCCTTTAGCCTATGGGTGAACTTTTGGCATTTGAACCAAAAGCCTGGCAATAGTTGCCAAGGTTATAGCGCCTTATCTCGCTCATTAAAATGGTAATTCAGATTGAAATTGAAATTTTAAATTTTCATCATTATACTTACATTTAGTCGTTATAAAATAGTCTAATAGTACAATATGCATATTGAGATTCTCTCTCTCTCTCTCTCTCTCTCTCTCTCTCCCCCCTTTCTGTCTCTCTCTCTCCCCCTTTCTGTCTCTCTCTCTCTCCCCCTTTCTGTCTCTCTCTCTCCCCCTTTCTGTCTCTCTCTTTCCTCCTTTCTGTCTCTCTCTCCTCCCTTCTGTCTCTCTCTCTCTCCCCCTTTCTCTCTCTCTTTCCCCCTTTCTCTCTCTCCTCCTCTCCTTTCTCTCTCTCTTTCCCCCTTTCTCTCTCTCTCTCCCTTTCTCTCTCTCTCTCTCTCTCTCTCCCCCTTCTCTCTCTCTCTCTCTCTCTCTCTCTCCCTCTCTCTCTCTCTCTCTCTCTCTCTCTCTCTCTCCCTTTGTCACTCACCCCTCACCCCCCCCCTCACTTTCTCCCCCTTCGCTCTCTCCCATCTCACTCTCACTCCCCCCCTCTCTCTCTCTCTCTCTCTCTCTCTCTCTCTCTCTCTTTACCCTCCCCCCTAGGCCAAATGATACAGTTGGAACTATCACCGTAGCGTATATTCTCCGGACTATATTCCAAGGTGGCTTGTTTTTTTGTAGGAAAGGCAGGATGATTTTACTCACCCGCGTTGCTTTCAAACACCTTTGTCGGATCGTTTCGGGTCGATTTAACGTGGCCGTCATGTAGATGCCCAAGTATCTTTAAGAGGAGCATGAACTAATTTCCATTCCTCCAACTTGAACATGCTCTGTTCTTGGTTCCATAGTCGAAAAGGGATCTCTAATCAAAATCTCTGACTTCCCTGGGTGAATCTCCAGACCAGCCTCTGATAGAAGTTGCTTGAGAGCAGCAGTGATTTTGTTTAGCGTGTCTAAATCTTCGCATATGATGAGAAGGTCGTCGGCGTACACGAGGATCAGTGGGGTTATCAATTCCGACTTTTGCTCTAGTTGGATGTTTGGGAATTGTTCCTTTAAACGGCAGAGAACATAGTGAAGCACTATGGTAAAGAGCCTAGGTGATATTGAGCAACCTTGTTTCACCCCTTTGCTTTTCGATACCATAGGCGTTCGCTGGTTGAGCCATTTAATGCAGTTTTTTTTTTTTTCATATAGACCCAGGTTAATGATCCTGTTAATAATGTAATTTGGTACCCGTAGATACTTAAGAGCCTCAATCAGTACAGGTTGGCTAACTGAGTCAAAAGCCTGCTTAATATCGAGTGCAAATACGTATACCTCTTTTCCTATGTTCCAGAATTCTTCGGTAATCCTTTTTGCTGAAAAGATATGGTCTTCCACAGCCCTGTTGCTCAGAAATGCAGCTTGGTACGACGGTAGAGCCTCCATCGATTCGTCCAGCTTGGTTAATGTGTACGTTGCAATGATGTTGTAGACAATGTTGCAAAGAGTTATTTTCCTATAATCCGTGATCTCCTTGGGTGCCGGCTTCTTAGCGATCGATCTGGAAATGGACTAGAGAAATGAAAAAAAAGTGCAATGTCAAAAAACGGCCATTTGCTAATCAGAAGCAACAAACGAAGAAAGTGCGCATGGGCGCGTGATAGGCTGGCTCATAATTTCAGATACATTCACCACGTGGTGTACAGAGTTTTGTTATGCAGGTCGCATATCTAACGGGCGGTTTATCAACGTTAATTTTTGCGCTTATTTTGTCACGAGTGTATGAAATTAATTACGAATCAACGTCGGAAATTGTTATTTTTACGGATGAACAAGATAGTGTGATTGAGGAGGCGAACATGGGTGAGATCTATCTGGTTATAACTATACAACAATAATCCTGTTTTTAAATAACACTAAATACGTGCCTGGCTTGGAAATTTTTGTCATTTCCAAATCTGGAAGTGTGTTGCAGAGCCCTTATCCAAATTATATCGGTAATGTTTACATGCGGGGCTTGTTGTACGTGAAAGTAACCTCGGAATGGGCGTGACTCTCCAGACATTCTGAAATGGGTTGCTGGATCTGGAGTAGATCTAGCTCCCGGATTAAAGCTGCTTCCAATGCACAGTGGTCCAGTAAGCTACTTTACGCGGACATGAGGTTTTCAATGGAAATTTGTGGTTTTAGAGCTTTGGTCACTTCTAAGAACTTGTTGCAAACTTGTTGTACTACAATTTGTATGAAAGTAATTTTTTCTTGCATTAAACGCAAGAGTGGCGTATATGCTAACTTTTTTATGAGCAAATATCGTGAGATGGTATGTTCGGCAAAGTTGTAGGAATTGTTATTATAAAAAAACTTTGTAGAACATATTTTTTTCTAGCTTCAAAGCCTACTGCGATAATTTCGAATTTTAGTAAAAAATCGTTTTTCGACTAAAAATCCTTCATTTTTAAATCTTACCAGCTTGCTATGTTGCACAAAGTTGTTTGTTTTGACATTTGCTACAATGTTGCTGAATACACCATAGTTGAATTTCTTCTTGTTTTCATATTATAGTAAATTTTCAGTTAAATTTACGCCATACTATAGGCCTCACAATCACAACTTGAAATGGAGCACCTGAAAAAAAATATGGCATACCATGACTTGATTCAACACACCTTAGAGTACGTTTAAGGAGAATTTGGGAGAGATGATATTTTTCTATCTTTTTCAAAGCTACTTTCTGTAACATACAGTTTTCAATAAAAACATACGTAAGGAGTTCAAATAGAATCAAAACACACATAAATCATGGCTATCTCTGTTCAGTATATGACAACTACCACGTGTTTTCATAGAAAAAGGCTTGATAGGATATTAGGTAATTTTTATTAAGTTTCGAGCTTCTTCAGGTAAATCAAACTGTGTCTCACCAAGAGTTGTACGTCTGTTGATAAGTGAGATTACGGGATCGGAGTTGAGAAGAAGCCGCTTGAAAATCTTCCCCCTATACAACAAGGTGGTTCTCCCTCCCCGCCCCCCCAAATTCTTTTTACACTTATTTCCTGGGCTTCCTCACTCAGCATCCCTAAAGACTGATTCCACGCCAAATCGGTCGGTCACCAAACTCAACTATCTTCGATTTTGATGAAACTTGGTACACGTCTTCGGTATGTTGAAAAAAAAATCCACTGGTGTTAAGATTATTTGGATTCAAGAGTAACTTTTGAGATGGGTGTATGTTTTTTTTTCCAACATTTTACTTGAAAAATCGTAGTTCAAAAACCATTACATTTAGAGAAAAACTTTATATGGGGGAGTTGTAGAGAACTAAAAAGGCTTTGTAAAAAAAATGTACACTGAAAAAAAAAATTTTTTTTCATAAAGAAAAATCGAAAATAAATACTAAAAATCAAATATAAAAAAAACATATTTTTAATATTTTTCAAATTTGTTTTGTGGAAATTTGAGAAAAAAAGACACGTTTTGAAAAAAACTCTAGGATGGACGCTCTTATAATAAAAAAGTTTTCCGAAGAGCGAACTTTGGTGCATATTTCAAATTTTGGTTATTCATTATTATAAATGAAAATTAATTATACAATATGATTTTGGAGATCATTAAAAACAATAATGATAATAATGATAAATCACCTGAACGCAACCGTTTTCGAGATTTTTCGGATTTTATTTCAATAGAATGAAAAAACATAAGAAAATTCGCTCTTTTCTTAAGTTAATCGAGATTTCCACCAGAAATGATAAATTTTCCAAGATCTTCATATTATAACGTTCACATTACTCTAATGTCCTCTTTTCTTTTGATATCAGGATGATAAGAAGACTCATTTGAAGAGAACAAGATAAATAGCACTATTGTTTTAATATTGCAATCAATTTATTTATAATTGTTTTATGGCTGTATCGGTCGGGCCGCTCAGAGAATGAAGGGAGCGAATTTGCTGAAGCGATGAAAGTAACAGCGAGATAGATGTCGCAGGGGCGACAAGTGTGAAATGGACAGATGATGAAATTATGCGGAGGGTCATATAGAAGAAGCATATTAATCGAACTGCTGACTATTTTGCCAAGCTCCAACGATGTTAGAGGTCGGGTGTAGTGTGTGAAAACTACACTCCGAACAGTTCGGTGATGTAGCGATGAAAGTAACACATATTGTTTAAGGTAGGTAGACAAATAGCAGCTATAACGTATGTCAGGTATATCTTCTCATAAAAAAAAACAGCTAATGTACGCTGCCTGTAAACTACCAGAGATGTTTTATACCTGCATTTCCAAAGGTACCACAGCCAATATATATGCTCATACATAGTCGCATTCATCAGTAAAATCTATCTGAGTGAACTGAAAATGGAGTTTAACATGAAGAAGTGTTGTATGCCGTTTCCCACTAAACGGTGCTCAAAATACCTTCGTAAATTAACCGAACAAAATGTCAAAAAACTCAAGTTTATGGGCAAAACACATTTGGACACTTCTTTGGTGATTTGTGATAATTGTCGTTTGCATTTAAATAGAACGGAACAATCCCATGCTGCAATTTCGGAGCCTAGTGAGAAACCATCAATTACTAACATTATGGATCCACAACCATCTACATCACGGCAAGTAGACTTGTATGGTCTCGAGGAAACGCCATCGGCAATATCATTAATGTCAGTGCCATCTGATAGCAGTGTGCAAGATTATTCAAGGCGCCATAATATTGAGCTATTTAACAAGGGCGTAGCTGGAATCAACGTTTCGCCAATATCGGCTAAAAAGTTCCTGAACGTAAATTATGCCCGCAAAAAGTTCAAAGATGTTTCAAACGGCATTCGGACACACATATTTGGGGATCAAGCGGAGGAGGATGACCCGGAACAATTGAAAGTGAAAGCAGCCGAATATGACGAAATAATCGCGCAGCTAAAGGACCGGTATGCTGATCCAGAAACTTCGAGGGACGATCAAGTAAGGATACTTTCGGTTTTACCACAATCTTGGACAAATCAAAGAGTAATGGCAGAATTTGGAATAACAAACAAGTACATCGTATCACAAGCTAAATTCCTTGCAAAGCACGAAGGTGTTTTAGCTGCCCCTAACGAAAAGCTGGGACACGGTCTGAACCCGGAAATAAAAAACCAAATTTTGCAATTTTACGACAGTGATGAGATTACACGAGCAACCCCTGGTATGAACGACTACGTTTCAGTGAGGAGTGAAGGTAAGAGGGTTCATATTCAAAAGCGCCTTTTAGTTTGTTCATTAAGAGAAGCTTTCATTAAATTTCAAGAGATGCATCAAAATGCTGTTGGGTTTAGCTCTTTTGCAGCACTAAGACCAAAGCATTGCAAATTACTTGGCAGCACAGGTTCTCATAACATTTGTGTTTGCACCATTCATGAGAACATTAACTTGATGCTTCATGGTCTTAGAAAATATTCATTCGAGAACGATTATAAATTGTGTTTTGAAGAAATATTATGTAGCTCATCAACTAGAACTAAAAAATGTTACCTCCGTGAATGCGAACGATGTCCAGGCTTTTCAGATTTTGAGAGTATTTTAACAGACAAATTAGAAAAACGTGGTTTAGTTGAAATATCTTTTGAGCAAGGGATTTCAACTGATAGATGTAGTTTAGAGACACTTGTTAAACCAATTGATGAATTTATTGCTTATTTTTGTGAAAAGTTGGAACAATTAGTATCCCACGATTTTGTCAAATCTCAGCAGTCTAGTTTCTTGAGAGATTATAAAAGTTGTCTTAAAGACGGCGCAGTAATAATAATTTGTGATTTTTCTGAAAATTATTCATTTGTTTTTCAAGATGCTGTTCAAAGTAGTTATTGGAGTAATGAGCAAGCCACTATTCACCCTTTTGTCATTTATTACACGGAATCTGGAATACTTAAAAATATCAGTTTCATTGTTATCTCAGAAGTGTTGAAACATGATACGATTGCGGTGCAGGTGTTTATTTCAAAACTAATAAGCTTTTTGCAAACAAAAATTAAAGTAAAGAAAGCTACGTTTATGTCTGACGGGGCAGCATCCCAATATAAAAATAGGAAGAACTTTGCAAGCCTTTGTAAGTTTAAAAAGAAATACAATATTGATGCTGAATGGCATTTTTTCGCAACATCCCACGGTAAGGGACCTTGCGATGCAATTGGTGGTACATTAAAACGAATGGCAAGATATGCAAGCCTTGCTGTACAACATGAACACCCTATAAAAAGTGCATTAGAGTTATTCGAATGGGCGAACCAAAAAAGTGATGATTGTTTAACAAAAATGTCGTTTTGTTATGTATCACATGAAGAGTATGAACAGGGGGTAGCAGAATGGAATGAAATTTACCGACAGACTAAAACGATTGCAGGTACACAAAAGTACCACTCATTCGTTCCAATTTCAGAAAACGAAGTTTTTGTAAAACTGTTTTCGAATGACGAAGAAGGCAGGATTCATAATATATATAAAAGCAATCAATAGTTTATATAATGTTTATGTAATATTATCAATGACCGAGACTAATAAATGGTATATATAAATATAAATCCAACCATAATTCATTATTTTTGTCTTATAACTTTAAGTGAAGCTTTTTCAATCGACGAGCTGTTAAGAGTAAGTAAGAGGCACATACATGTGTTTTAAAAAGGCTAAAAACACAAGAGAAACAATCGTTAGCTATTGTTGTTTTAATATCACGAGTAATTTATGAAAAGGGCGTATTTTTTGAGGTTTTGAAATTTTATTAAAAGAAAATCAGAAATATCTTGAAAACGGTTGCGTTTAAGTGGTTTATCATTATTATCATTATTGTTTGTAATGATCTCCAAAACCATATTGTAACATCAAAATTTATTTATAAGAATGAATAACCAAAATTTGAAATATACACCAAAGTTCGCTATTTGAAAAACTTTTTTATTATAAGAGCGTCCATCCTAGAGTTTTTTTTAAAACGTGTCTTTTTTCCTCAAATTTCCATAAAACAAATTAAAAAAATATTAAAAATATGTTTTTTTAGATATTTTATTTTTAGTAATTATTTTTGATTTTTCTTGATGAAAAAAAAAATTTTTTTCTGTGTATATTTTTTTAAGAAAGGTTTTTTAGTTCCCTACAATTCCCTTATATAAAGTTTTTCTCTAAATGTAATGGTTTTTGAACTACGATTTTTCAAGTAAAATGTTGGAAAAAACACATACGCCCATCTCAAAAGTTACTCTTGAACCCAAATTATCTTAACACCAGTGGAATTTTTTTTTCCAACGTACCGAACTCAAGTGCCAAGTTTCATCCAAATCAATGATGATCGGGTATGATTTTTGGGATTTCCGGCACATTCTGGATGGAATCCCTCTAAAGGCAGTGCAGCAGTCCTGATAATATCACTACCGTGTAATAGTAGCTTATGCACTGTAGGAGAAAGCACATACCAATCGTACAATTCTCGATACATCTTAAATGTATCTTGAGCAAATTGACCAAAAGCTTCTGCTTCAATTTCTCGGTTCAGGTTGACGACTTTTAGAAGGGTTGCGAATTTCGATAAAAGGTTTTTATCGAGCCCTGTGATTTCGGCAACTGCATTTACTTCGCTGAAAAATCGGCGAGCTGTGTTTCCATCGTTCGAATTGCCTCCTCCTGGAAGTGGCTCATTGAGTCTCAATCCCAACCTTTCTTTAAGAGCCTGCCGGATTGACATCTGGCGGCTCTTCAAGTTCGCATTGTCTTTACTGACACGCCACGAAGGCTTAGGCAACGTCAACCGATAGCTGATATTCAACAATAGCTCCATGGTTCGTATTTGAGCGTGAAGAGAAGAAAACACATGCTTCAGTATAGCTGGGGCACTACATGTTTGATCTTCAAAAGAGTCATTCAATCGCTTTCCCGACCGCAAACAGATGTAACATTGTTGTGAATGAGTTCCTGCCACGTCATTCACCACCTTCGTATCAATCATTGACAAAACAAGCTTCGCTGAAATCTCCACGTTTACACCTCTGATATTCGCTCATGTCCGCCTAATGTAGCTTACTGGACCACTGTGCAATGGTCACTTGTAGGGTTGTTGTAAACAGATTTCTTCCATAATACCCTTTCCGGCCAATGGGTATTAGATTGGACACACACAGTAACAGTTTTCAAGCTTTGTTTTAGTTTCTCACTTTATTTCACATCAATTCGATTAAAGGCTGACTAAAAGTAAATTTGTACGCACAAAAAGACCTGTAAGTCGTGATTTACTAAGTTTGAAAGGCCATTAATGGGGACTTCGCAGAACTTTTAATTACAACTTCAAAGTTACAGCATTGGATGGTTACATTTCTCCAGTTCGAACGAAATCTCGAACCTTCCTCTTGATGGAGCCCATCAGCGACCTCCATTTTGCCCGTATTTGCTGGTTGTCCTTTAATGCCCCGCCGCTTCGTCGATGTCGCTGCTTTGAAACTGCCCAGTATTTTTCGATTGGTCGAAATTCCGGGCAAATCGGAGGATTCATTAGCTTGGGGACAAAATCGATCTTGTTTGCAGCATACCACTCCAGAACCACCAAAATTACATATGCAAAATTAGTAAGACTTGTACGCTGCAGTGTAACAAGAGTTCTTAAAGTGGGTTTTAAAGAATTTTAGGGTAAAACAATGATTCAACACCTCTGATTCCAAGAAACAAGTGTGCATCAATACGATCGTGACGTATAAAGCGCTGATTTCAAAATAATCCGGGGTTTCCTCAGGGTGTCCAATTTGCCCCAACCTACCCTATTATGTAGTATCAAATCGCTGTCGCGGTCATTGTCGTTTTCGGTTTCATACTGACTTTGCCAAATTTAGACAAAAGTTGTTGTTTACTGAAATTATCAATCTTTTAAATAAACAATGTAATCACCGTTTGAAATGACTTATGCTTAGGAAGTACGATCTGCGCTAGGACGACCTTTATTTTTTATTGTCGTCATTTTGGACAAAGCGATAAGCTATATGTTGTGTTGTCAAATGGTTGCGTCGCATTTTCGTGATTTTTAAGTGGAATTTTGAATCAAAAAAAAAAGTGTCGGTTCGAGCTTAATGACCCCCCAAATGTGCGAAACGAGGTATTATGCCATTTCAGGTTATCAGCTCTACTGTACAGCATGCATAAATGCAGTTGTTAACTTTAACCAACACAGAGTTCATGACGAGAAATTCATCATCGCAACCGGCGATTAAGATTGTATTGCAGGTTGTTTATATTTAACAAAACGAAAAACCATGCGTCTCCATAAATGTAATGAAATCTCCTGTCCCTCTTACAGAATTTTCCACACAAAAGTTCAACATTACACCTCCGTTCTGGCGACCCGACCGTCTTCGGATCAACTTCGTTAAAAAACAGGTGGCATTGCGCTTGTGCGTACGATCTTGTCATGTATCTACCAGAAAGGTCCCGAAATCCGTACGTCATGTCCATCGTGTCGTCGTCGGTTGCCGTTCGCTATGCTGCCTGCCTCCCTGCGCTGCTGCTATCAGTCAACGGTGTGAAAGGTTGGGACTCAGCCAGGAAGAATGTTGATAACTTTTTTTTTCTTCCGTTGCTTACTTGAACTTCTTCCCTCCGTGGCGTTACCGCGTGACCAATATAGAACGATTCGAAGCGACATTGCCGTGCCGTGCCGCCCTTTATAATCTGACACCGGAGCGCGCGTTCCTCTTTTGCTCTCGGTGCGTTCGCAAACTCGGGCGGGTCGTTTTTGGTAGATAGCTTCTTGTATTCTTCAGTCTTAGTAAATCCGTTCCTTAGGGTAGTCGCCGTGGACCGCGTTCTCCGTTGGTAGCGTTCCGATTGTCAGGGAGATTTGGTGAATGAATTTTTGCTCTGACGATTGTGTTACTTAATTCTCCGAACAAAAATAGGAAACTTTTATTTGAAGTGAATAGTTCGTGTGAGGAAAGAAAACCTCAGATCGATAAAACCGGACAGTGAACTACCCAGTTGAAACTAGCGTCATCGACATCGGCGCGACACAAAGGTACTTTACATGTTATAACACCTCGTGGCGAGGTTAATTTTTCATCCTGCTTCGATTGAAAATTACATTCAATTCAACGAAATTGTCATTGATCATTTACTCCGAGACTGGGAAGCATTTTCTAAGAAATTTCCAAGCAACTACTCCCGTGGTCCTGTTGTTGAGAAAAGTTTCAACAGACAGCCGAAAAGAAAATCGATATCCGCCGCCTTTTTTCCGCATACGTTCACATGTACCCACCAACCATCCGACCATGGGTGTTACAAGCGAGGACCGGGTTCGATGAGACGGAATGCGTACCCAGACCCCCTCGGGTTTTTCTCGCATCTACCCATTACATTACCGATCGGTCTCGAAGAGGACGGAATGGAAAGGGGAGCTTTCCCTCACTGTTGCTTCTTCATCGCAGTTGGCGGCGTGTGTTCCAATTCCTACGAATATCGAGGCAACCATTGATTTTCACTCATGAGAAAAAAATGTCGCTTTGCGTGTGTTTTGTTTTACAATCATGCCGGTGCGTTATCCTTTTGAGGTGAGTGGTTCTTTTCAGTGAGCTACACTTCCAGGAAGGCCAGGGTTGAAGGATGTAATTTAGGGGGTTTCACTAAAAGTGGCCATGGGAGTTGTATACTGTGGAGCACTTCAAACACGAAACAAGTTGCTTCAATCCGGGCTGTTTAAATAGGGCTCAGGATTCACATATAGAAAATCAATATAGAATCATTTAACGAAGACCGATGTGTTTTCAAACGTGGGGAAATAGTTAAGTCAAATTCGCCATTCGTGAAATAGCTAACTTTTGTCTGTTTTTGTTTTCTTTGCTAAACTTAATAAATGACTATGAAATGTGCTAGATCACTAGCGTAAGTGCCGGGCATGGAAACCTAAAACAATGGGAGAACAATTGTTATAATATCAACATACGGTGGAAATGTGCTCAATACTAACATTGAATGTTTCTCCTCATCCATTTCCTCACTTTTGTGAAAATGTGATACAGGCTTCTTCCATCTACTTGATTATGTTGTCTTGGGGCCTCAGACAACTCAACCGGTAAAGGTCCCTTTTATCGAGCTGGAGGCGGCAGGTTCAATTCCCGGTTCGGTATAGGGAATCGCCGGGCTGTGAATTTTCTCGGTTTCCCTGTGCATAGAGTATCATTGTGCTTGTGTGACTGTCTGTACAATCCAACTCCCAATGCCTGGCAGTGCATTTATGGAAGAAAAATATCTGGAGCTATCATTAATATTGTTCTTATTCTAATCACATCGAGTCCTCCCTTAGCTCAGTCGGTAAAGGCGCAGCTACAAAGCAATACTATGCTGGAGGTGGCTGGGTTCGATTCCCGGTCTGGTCTAGGCATTTTTCGTTAAGGAAAATTTCTCGACTCCCTGGGCATAGCGTATGATTGTACTTGCCACACAATCATACTAATGCAAAAAAAAATGGTACCTGTCATCGAAAGCTCTCAATTAATAACTGTGGAAGTGCATTTAGAACACTTAGTTGAGAGCAAGTAATAAACTAATTGTGAAAGCAATAAGCTTGAAATGCAAAGAAGAAGATTCTAAAGACTGTATTCGATGAAATTTGGACACACGGAATTGTTCGTAACTTTTTAGCGTGTGGGTAAAAATTATTGAAATTTTAACTGAATGTATTTCATTGTGTTGTGTCAATTGTGTAATGAGTTTCGTGAAAATCGGTCGAGTGATTTCAGTGATGGCTTCGAATGAAGAAATAGTGCGCCAACAAATTTTGGGCACTCACTTCGAAAACCCAAACGCTTCTCATCGATGGATCGGAAAACAGCTCGGAATCGCACATTCAACCGTATCTCATGTGATCAAAACGTTCAAGGACCGTAAGACAACCAAGCGGAAAAATGGTAGTGGCAAAAAACGTGGCACATCAAATCCGGAGAAGGCCAGGATGGTATTGAACCAATTTAAGCGTTATCCCAACATTTCGATCAGGATGTTGCGAAAAAGGCGAAAGTTTCAGTTTGTTTTGTGCAGAAAACAATGAAACGTTCTGGATTACATGTGTACAAGGTCCAGAAGGCACCAAACCGGAGTGATAAACAGAACTCGGTGGTCAAAACTCGTGCAAGAAAACTGTACAGGGAGTGGCTCACAAAGCCGTTCTGCATTGTGATGGACGATGAGACCTACATTAAAGCCGACACCAAACAAATGCCAGGACAGGAACACTACGTCGCCACCTCTAAGTTGGCCGTTCCGGAGAGTGTACGGAAGAAGAAACTTTCGAAATTCGCCAAAAAATTCCTTGTCTGGCAAGCGATCTGCGGATGTGGCAAAATGAGTCAGCCCTTCATCACCTCTGGGACCGTCAACGGACGAATCTACAAGGACGAATGCCTCCAAAAACGACTTCTGCCCTTCTTGAGATCTCACGATGGCCCGACACTGTTTTGGCCGGATTTGGCATCTTGCCACTATGCCCGGCCCGTCTTAGACTGGTACAAAGATAATAATGTAGTTTTTGTACCAAAAAACGTCCACCCTCCAAACACTCCGGAACTTCGCCCAATTGAAAAATTTTGGGCAATCATGAAGGCAAAGCTCGTTAAAACTCCAAAACTGATAGAAAATGAACTTGAACTAAAGAAAGTGTGGTTAAAAGTAAGTAAGCAAGTCGGTCCTATCATTGCCCAAAATTTGATGAAAGGGGTCTTAAGGGAAAGGTGCGGGCATTTGGGTTGGGAGAAGAGGTTCAATAAACCAATGATGTCAAAACTTAACCATTTAGTAGTACTTTATTTCCAGAAAGTTTGAAAAGAATCGGCCTCAAGGAAAATTTTTGGTGACCTATTTTGTGTGTCCAAATTTCATCGAATACAGTCTTTAATCACATACTGTAATCATTTTTAGTCCGAGAGTTGAAACAGCTGTGTAGGGGATTCAGTGACCCATTTCATAATGGCTGATCACTCACGTCCTTTCCGAGGTAACTTTCACGCACAACAAGCCCCGCATCAACACAATTCTAACTCAGTTGGATATTTGTATTATGTTGTTTAGAAGGAAATATTTTCTTATCACCATAAGGCTTTGAGGAGTTAACAGTAATTTTACTAGAACGAAGATGTGCACAGAAAGTGTTGATAATTCCGTAAATGTACGGCAGGCTGTGGAAATTGAATAGAAGTAGTTGAACATTGATTGGAGTGCTATTCGAAAGGCAGTACCCGATCAAACACACCATCTTTTACCAAGCTTCTTAAATGCTGGATAGGTAAGAGGAAAGGATATTCCCTTGACTGGCAAACTAATGCGCGCTTGATCGTGCCCATGTATTCCAGTGAGCTTGCAATGGTTCCAGCGATGTTTGTTCGCATTTCCCAAAGCCTACTTGGGAGAGAAAACTGTCTCCAGCTCCAGGTTTTTGATATTGCAACGTCTAGTCCTGATGAAATTAATGGAATGATTTGAAAATCTGTAGGAAAATCAGAAGGAAGATTTGGAAGACGATCTGAAAGGAAACCTGGAGCGAAACTGTTGTATTTAGGGCGAAGGAACACAGGGGGGCAGAGAAACACACGCGGTATAGTTTACAGGTTTATTCTTACTTAAGTGCTGCCACACGGCGCTAATCTATGCTATAGTTCACTATGATATAGCCTTTATAGATATCTATTTCATAGTTCTATGGGATTCGAGAAACGGCTTTGCAAAAGTATGAGCTATGAAGGAATAGAAGCTATGTAAGGAGTGTATCGAAAATAAGCTATCCACAAACTTTCTTTCAAATTTTGTTGAAAACCGATATTTTATTCATACAAAAAAATGATACTTTATTGTACGAGGTTAAACTTGAACATAATGAAGACCGGATGAAATTTAAGTTATTCCTTCACGAATTTTCGAACTTTGGATCGAATGCTCTTCATCAAGTTCCCGACAAGTGTTGCATCGCATTTTTTGGACGCTTGAGCCCAAATTTTTTTGAACTCCTGCATGTTCCCAGCTGCCTTACCAGTCTTCTTGAAGACCCTCTTCACGATTGCCCAGTAACGTTCGATGGGTCGAAGCTGAGGGCAATTTGGTGAATTGATATTTTTCTCAACGAAATCTATACCCTTTTCCGCAAGCCAATTGAGAGTGGTTTTGGTATAGTGAGCCGACGCTAAATCCGGCCAAAACAGTGGAGGTGTACTATGCTTCTTATATAAAGGCAACAATCTCTTCTGGAGACACTCAGATCGATAGATTTCCGCATTTATAGTTCCGGTAGTGTAAAAAATGGTTGACTTCAAACCACAGGAACATATTGCTTGCCATACCAGTACCTTTCGACCGAATTTCTCTACTTGAATCGACCTGTCCGCATCGCTCACATCCTCTCTAACGACGGCAGTAAAGTATTGTGGACCTGGAAGGGTTTTTGAGTCCTCCTTTACATAGGTTTCATCGTCCATCAAAACGCATGCATCCGGACGCTGCAAAAGACGCGAATACAATTTCCGGGCCCTTGTTGCTGCTCGCTTCTTCTGTTCTGCACTTTGTTTCGAGATTTTCTGCTTCTTGTAGGTCTTCAGGTGGTTTCGCCTCTTGATACGCTGGATCATTCCGACACTCGTTCCTGTTTTTTTTTTGGCCAAATCACGTATTGACATTGATTTGTTCTTCATGATTAGAGATACCACTTTCTGCTCCAGTTTCGGGTTGGAAGAACCGGGTTTTCTGCCTCTTCCTGGTAGCTCATCCAAAGAATAGTGTTCCCCAAACTTATTAATGATGGTTTTAACACTCGCATGATGAATTCCAAACCGCTTCGCCAATTTTCGCATAGTAATACCCTTCTCACTTAGCCATGTGTCCAGAACCTTAATTTTCACTTCCTTTTCAATACGCGACATTTTGAAAACGCAGAATTTGAACCGCACAAACAAGTAAACAAAAGAAAGCTGACAGTCAGTGTTCAGAGCATAAAAAACCATCACAAATACATGCGTACAACGCAAATGTATGTGGATAGCTTATATTCGATACACTCCTTAGTAGAAATCTTTGCTGCAGCGCTATCACTTAACTTTTTTCGGTGTACACACGATTGATTTTCTTTGTGGTCCTTGTGGAGCCTTTAAAAAATAAATTTGGAAAGTAATCATGGGCACATTTGGCAGCTATGTACAAATGATTGAAACATTGCTGCAGCTACTGCGTACATCATATTGAAAAGGCGGATAAAACAAAAAACTCGCAAAGTCTGGACAAAATCGTGGATTGCTCGCCTTGAAGGCTAGGAAATTGAAGCTTATCTGCTGAAGGAGCTGGGTTATGAAGATCCGGATCACTAGTTCATTGAAATTCTTCAGAGAAGCTCAGAAGAGTTCTTCAAAGAAGTTAATGGAAGTTCTTTAGAGAAATTCGGGGAGATGTTCAGGGAAGTTCTTCAGAGAAGTCCGGAGAATTTCTTCAGAGGAGTTCAGGGAAGTTGTTCAGAGATTTCAGATAATTCTTTAGAGAAGTTTGGGAAATTTCTTCAGAGAATTTTGGATCTTGAGAGAAATTCAGAGAAGTTCGTTCTTAAGAGAATTTAGAGAGAACTTCAGGGAAGTTCTTCAGAGATCTTCAGACAAATTTTCAGAGAAGTTCAGAGAGATTTTGTCTTCAGAGAATTTTAGGAAAGTCACGAATTTCAGGGTAGTTCTTTAGAGGAATTTTCAGGGAAGTTCTTCAGAGGAACTTCAGGGAAATTCTTCACAGAAATTCTGGGTAGTTCTTCAGAAAACTTCGGTGAAGTTCTTCAGAAAACTTTGGGGAAGTTCTCCAGAGAACTTCAGGGAAGAATTCTTAAGAGAACATAAGATAATTCTTCAGAGAAGTTTGGGAAATTTCGAGGAAGTTCTTCAGGGAACTTTGGTGGATTTCTGTACATTCAGGGAAGTTATTAAAAGTACGCCAGGAAAGTTCTTCAGAGATCTTCGGGGATTTTCTTCAGTGACCTTCGGGGATTTTCTTCAGAGATCTTCGGGGATTTTCTTCAGAGAACTTCTTGGAAATTGTTCATAGAAGTTCAGGGAAGTTCTTCTAAGAAGGTCAGGGAAGTTCTTCTAAGAAGTTCGGGGAAATCGGTTTAACTCATTGCTTTGAGGTTTCACATTATTCGTACCGGTGCATAGAGCAGCAAAAATCTAAATGAAATTGAAATGACAGTTTTATTTGAAGTACGTATATTATTCACAAGAGTATTGGCTATCAATTTCGTGTAATTTTGTAGAAAAATTGCAGTTTTCCAATTGTATAGGAACGTTAGACGGAAAGCATGTTAGTATAAAAGCCCCTATGAAGAGCATCAGGGATTATTTAAATTATAAAAAAGCAGTTCAATATCGTTCTAATGGGTGTGGTGGATGCTGAATACAAAATTACGTACGTCAACATAGGAGCAAAAGGAAGAATCAGTGATGGTGGGGTATTTGCCGAGTGCTGTTGAGGAATCTGATGCAAGATCTTTAGCTCCTGGAAGCCCTGTTTCGGCTGGGGAGATCCTGAACCCAATTCAACCGATTGTACGTAAAGACTCCGACGGAGCAAGCACCAATCGTAAAGAATTCACAGATCCAGAGGCTTTCAGAGGACACTTATCGTACTACAGGTTAGACTCCATTAACGGCAGACTCGATTATCGAATGATTCGATTATCGGGAATTCTGGAGTTGATTATCAGCAGTGAAAAAATATATATCCCCTTTAAAAAAGTAGCACATATCACCGAGAAAAAAAAAGGAGCAGCTATTATTCAGTCTGACTTACTTTTTTTTGTTTACCTATTAATAAATTAATTCAATAATTAATTAATTTATTTATTATTATAATTTCTGTTCCTGGTCCATTTTGGTTTTAAAAATACCACGAGAACAAAAACTAGCAAAAAATTTAACCGAACTGTCAAAATGCTTCGACCAACAAACTATGAACTATTCCGTCCGGATGAAATAGTTCATAGTCTACTACTATAACATTGAAACTAGCGCTAGAGTGTACACACGACAACGGGCACGGTTCTATATCATAGCGTCAAACTATCACTTGCAAGTCATAACTATGAACTATCACTATATAGTTTAGGTGTTCTTATGAGCTATTGCATAGTTCTCTAGCATCTAGCTTACTATATACTAGAAATAGCCGCCGTGTGG